>WAAF01004163.1:0-43604 GCA_013400475.1 Tricholaema leucomelas | reverse complement strand
GCTCAAGGATTTCCATGTCCCTTCTAAACTGGGGGGCCCAGAACTGAACACAGTACTCAAGGTGTGGTCTAACCAGTGCAGAGTACAGGGGCAGAATGACCTCCCTGCTCCTGCTGACCACACCATTCCTGATGCACTATCTAAGGATGTGAAACTTCACTAACACTATTTCAAAATAAATTCAGGCCCTGTGATAAACAAAACAGGGCAGCACACTAAACCTTTCACACTCTGATCTGTCTAAACTTAATTACTTCTGTGATCATCATCTCTGAACTTTGTTCCTTTACAGAATCAAAATTTATCCATCTGTTCAAGTAATATGAGAGACACATTCTGTGTAACAGTTCCCCAACACGTAGTATTTAGAAATTATCACGGCATTTGACAGAAAATAAATTATGAACACTTGCTGCACCAAAAGAAACCAACCAACCAACAAAAGAATTCTATCAAAGATAATATGGGGAGAGGTAGGAAAAAAAAATGAAAGAGAAAAAAGGCAAGGTGCAAGACAGGAATGCAGCAAACTGGGTTCACATTTCATAGAACCATAGAATCGATCAGGTTGGAAGAGACCCCTAAGATCACCCAGTCCATCCTGTCACCCAGCCCTGTCCAATCAACTCGACCATGGCACTAATTGCCTCAATTTCTCATTTCTCTACATAAAGACTACAGTTAAAAGTATTTACAGAAAACTCCATACATATGTTTGATGCAATGTCGTTACTACAAAAATACAATTCCAAGACGTGTTTCAAAGAAATAAAAATCTGTGGTTTAAGACAGGTAGGATACTTTATATTAATTTCAGTCACAGAATCATCAAATGACAAATTATGCTTTGTAAGATTATGAACATGGGCTGTTTTGGAAATTAACATGGTAATTATATGCTGCTTGCACTGCCACTGCACCAATAGGCATGCAAAATCTGTTGTGTGGTACTTCCTTAAGGATCTTTTTTAACTAACAAACTGATGTTCTGATTACACCCATTGAGTGAATAAAAGAAATGAAAAAAAAAAAACCAACAACCAAAAATACAGAAGAAGGAAGAATGTATGAGCACTAGAAATAACATAATTAAGTTTAGCACAGCAGGTAGAAATTCTGAGTTTGCTCTTTATTAGCCATCTAAAGGTATATTGCTTAAATGCAATTGAATTGCTCCCTTTTCTGTGGTGATTGCTATTTCTTACTTAACAGGAAGAGTAAAAGGAAGATAATAAAGCAGAACCTTGAAACAATTTCAGCACAATCAGTGGACATAGTAAGCTTCCAAAAAAAATATGGATAAATGTAGTAAGTAGCATTACGAAAGGGATTAAAATTACATCCTTCAAATTTGAACAGATGAAACCTATGTCGATAGTCTCTGCTGACTTGTATTTATCAGACAGGTGTGTGCCACATTCTTAACACTATATGCAAATTATTTTAATGTTGTTAGCATATTAAAAAGATTTGATTAAGGAAACTAAATGCAATGAAAATCAAGGGAAGTATGCACTTAAGGTGCAACTTATCTGCACAACTTATAAAACTGATTCAAAAAGGAGTACGTCACCAAGAATCAAGAAGATTTAAACCTAAGTGACTAAAAAAAGAAGGGAGGCCTCAATTAAATGTTAGCAAATAATCTGCCCTCAGAATTTTTCCATTAATTATAACTGCCATCATTTGACTTAATTATATATGCACTGCCAGCATATCCAGTATTTTATACCCAGTCCTCTGCTTTTCTCCCTTTTTAACAGTTGCATAGCTGAGCACACAAAAAAACAACGAAAGGGCGAAAAGAGTCATAGAATGGTTTAGGTTGGAAGGGAACTCAAGGATCATCCAACTCCAACCCCCTGCCATAGGCAGGGACACCTCCCACTAGAGCAGGCTGCTCAAGGCCTCATCCAGCCTGGCCTTAAATGCCTCCAGGAAGGAAGCATCCACAACCTCCCTGGGCAACCTGTTCCAGTGTCTCACCACCCTCACTGTAAAGAACTTCCTCCTAACATCCAGTCGGAATCTCCCCTCTTCCAGCTTAAACCCATTCCCCCTCATCCTGACATTACTAGACCTTGTAAATAGTCCCTCCCCAGCTTTCCTGTAGGCTCCCTTCAGGTACTGGAAAGCCACTATAAGGTCTCCTTGAAGCCTTCTCTTCTCCAGGCTGAAGAGCCCCAACTCTCTCAGCCTGTCCTCATGTAAAGTGAACAGAGGAACATTTTCTCTCGCAGAACATAATGGAAGTTGCCATATCTTCCAATACTCTGGCAAATTTTCATGTAAATGCCAAGTAGTGAGGATGGGAATGTCTCTAAACCTGTGATCAATAGGATTATATTCAGGATTACATTCAAGATCAATTTTTTCCATTTCTTTCTTCATCCCTAATGTACACCGTTTGCCCTTTGTTGTGGAGGGCCTGTAGGACCGAAAACAGGCTTATTTTATGCCTTACTTTGCCTTGCCTGCCCAGACATGTTTTCCTCCCCAAACCAGGGGTAAACACATTAAAAGCACAAAAGGGGCACAAAAGGGGCACAATAGGCCTAGGTGCCCCACAGTCCGGCCTGCCTAAGGTCTAGGTTGTAAACAAGTTATATAAGCTGGTTGTAAACATGTTGCAGAAGCCTACACTGTCAGCGTGTGGCCCAGCCTCTGCTCTCCCCATATTTGGAGGTACCAGGCAAGGGATTTAGCCTATTACGGTATTATTTCACAGTATCACAGTATCACCAAGGTTGGAAGAGACCTCACAGATCATCAAGTCCAACCCTTTACACAGAGCTCAAGGCTAGACCATGGCACCAAGTGCCACGTCCAACCTTGCCTTGAACAGCTCCAGGGACGGCGACTCCACCACCTCCCTGGGCAGCCCATTCCAGTGTCCAATGACTCTCTCAGTGAAGAACTTTCTCCTCACCTCGAGCCTAAACTTCCCCCGGCGCAGCCTGAGGCTGTGTCCTCTCGTTCTGGCGCTGGCCACCTGAGAGAAGAGAGCAACCTCCCCCTGGCCACAACCACCCCTCAGGTAGTTGTAGACAGCAATAAGGTCACCCCTGAGCCTCCTCTTCTCCAGGCTAAACAATCCCAGCTCCCTCAGCCTCTCCTCGTAGGGCTGTGCTCGAGGCCTCTCACCAGCCTCGTCGCCCTTCTCTGGACACGCTCAAGCATCTCAATGTCCCTTCTAAACTGGGGGGCCCAGAACTGAACACAGTACTCAAGGTGTGGTCTAACCAGTGCAGAGTACAGGGGCAGAATGACCTCCCTGCTCCTGCTGGCCACACCATTCCTGATGCAGGCCAGGATGCCACCGGCTCTCTTGGCCACCTGGGCACACTGCTGGCTCATGTTCAGGTGGGTATTTGGCTGACTGCCAACCCTGATTGGTCACTATTGGCCAAAGGGCTACTAATCTCAGGCCCACAGTTCATAAATAGAGGCACACAGGTGAACAATGTGCTTCTGCTTCTGTGTACCCTAGCTTCTGCATGCTCTCACTAGCTCTGACTTCACCTGCAGCTTTACTTGCTTGCACTCTCACTTCACCAGCGTACTCATGCTCAGGCCCCATGCTCGGGCCCCCCTTGCTCACAGTTGCTTACATTTGGGCACACCTGCTTATTATTAGATTTAGACTCACCGTCCCACTTGCTTATGCTGTTATTATGGAGACAGACTCCCCCAGCCAGCTGTGGTGAGTTACAAGGAGCACAGACTCCTGTACAGCCATGTATGCTTGCTATCATTTCCTGGTAAACGCCACTGCTGCTGAGATACCAGGACGCAGACCCTGCATGCGATCAGCCTGCCAGCCAGTGCGAGAACTGTGCTCAGACGGCATCCTACTCCTGCACCTGAGATACTGCCAACAGTCCCCGGACCAGTCCCTGGACCAATCCCTGGACAAAGCATCCAGAAGGAGCCAGGAGACAAAGGCAGACAAACCATCCTTGCCAGGAGAACAAGGTCAGAGACTGTATTCATTTCCCCAGACAGCTGGGAAGACTGCATCCTCTCCCCAGAAGCTGGGAGAATTATTCATTTCCCCTAAGGCCGTGAAGATTTCCAGCCTCTAAGTCCATGGGCAAAGTTCCCCTGAGGTTTGGACACTAGGCAATAGGCTGTGGCATAGCCCCGGAGGGTGATCAATGATTACTGATGATTAATCAGAATTGTGAGTAAAAGCTTTAATACCTCAGTAATATCTGTAGCCTCCTGCCATGGAGCAGAAAGCGTTTCAGCCCACTCTGCTGGGCAAATATTGAACCCAAGCGGCATTGAGCTGTGGGGAAAACTCCTCTCTCTGTTTATAGTTGTATGCTAACTCCTCTCTCTGTTTATAGTTGTATGCTAACTCCTCTCTCTGTTAATAGCTGTATGCTAGATATTGTAATATAGTTATAATAAGCCATATTGTGTTATTATTCCCATAAGGTCTTTCATAACCGTGTAAAGATCCATTTAGTATTAAATATAGTGGTTGGGGGTGACGAGAGTTCAGAATACTGGATTTAATAAATCTATATTTTTATACATAGTTGTCTCCCACCAATCAATTTCTCCCCTTCGCCACAAACCGGCGTAGGTGGCAGAATCCCCCTCTGTGACACCTTTAAAATGCATCAATTATGTTTCTAGACAGTTCAGTCGATTTAATGATAAAATTGCTAAAAAGCAATGTGTTGTCACAGCGGGGGTGATTTGGAAGACAAATATGACCTCCAAAAGGCCTCTATTTCTATGGGAGTAAATCTAAGTATATGACAGGTTACGTAAAAGACGCCACAGTCTTTGGAGGGAAAAATAAGAAAATAACACTTCAGGATATATTTTTCCCTGGGGAAAATGTTTTAATTTACTGAAAGGGTAAATGATAGAGGTTTTTAATAATCTAATTATGACTCAATTAATCAGATAGGATGCATTATTATTAGGCATAATTATTCAAGACGCACATAGAAAGTTATTTAATTTTGTATTTCAGTGGACATTTGTATCTGTTCAATGAAAAACAAGAACACCCACGAGTTCCTGCTTCTGAAAAGGTAATTATATAGTGAAGTGCATCCCATTGCAGTCTCTGATTTTGGGAACTTTATTCCCTCTCCTTATTTTCTGGGATTTAATTTTGTTTTAATTCATATGAAATGACTGTTTTTTTTTAAGTCAAACTCATCTATCATGCTATCCATTTTTAATCTTAACATCACATCACACAATGAAGATACTTTATGTTCATGAATTCCAAAACCTTCCTAAATTAGAGCACATTTCAAACAATCATAGAATCATAGAATCAACCAGGTTGAAAGAGACCTCCAAGATCATCCAGTCCAACCTACCACCCAGCCCTAGCCAATCAACTAGACCATGGCACTAAGTGCCTCATCCAGGCCTTTCTTGAACACCTCCAGGGACGGTGACTCCACCACCTCCCTGGGCAGCCCATTCCAATGGCAAATCACTCTCTCTGGCAAGAATTTCTTCCTAACATCCAGCCTACACCTCCCCTGGCACAACTTAAGGCTGTGTCCCCTCGTTCTGTTGCTGGTTGCCTGGGAGAAGAGATCAACCCCCACCTGGCTACAGCCTCCCTTCAGGTAGTTGTAGATGGCAATGAGGTCTCTCCTGAGCCTCCTCTTCTCCTTCAAAAAGGTAATGGTGATTTAACTTTTTTTTTAACTTAAGATAAAATATATATAAAGTTCTCTCAATACAAAAATGAAAATCAGGGTCATGTCATAATATTTTTACTTATAACAACAGCAGCAACCACAAAACCATTTACTTACTTTTCATTACAAATATCAGATTTTGTGAAAGGGAGTCCTTATTTTTTTCTATTGCGTCGCCAATGTCATAAGTGACCTACAATAAAAGATAGTGACATTGTTAGTAACGAACAATGTATCAACACAACAGTAGAAACGAAGCTATGTTTCTTTTCCCCATCCAACAGTTAAACTATGGCACCAGGCAATGTCTTTTATTCTTTTTCTAGTGTTAACAATACCAACCAGAAGAACTGGTTCTTGAACACTGTGTGTCTGCAAGTATATAGAAATTTCACCAGACCAATTCTAAAACCTTTCCAGAATGCTGGGCAAAGCATACTGCAGAGCAGCAGGTAGTGATCTATACATCACTTTTACAGTAGGACGTGCAAGTTGCTCCCAGATCACAGATCTTGTCACATTGTCTACGCTGACCATCACAAAACAGGCACGTAGTAATCTGAGTCCCAGCCCACACCCAAGGCAAATTTCAGCCATTTATATGGCCTTTGAAGGGAAATTCAAACTGTTGGTTATACACAAATCCCATTTACCTCTTTAACAACTATATACATAAGGATTTTGGATCGCCTTAGTTGCCTGATGCCATAAATTCAAGAAGAGACAATTGGATTGTCACTCCACCTTTCACATGACTGCACATAAACCCTATTATGTGTACTAAGCACTCTGAGAAGCGAGGAAAACCAAGGCTGTATCCAGACTTCCTGAGGGTTCATACAAAATGGAGAAATATGACCAAGCGGCTGTTTTAACATTGAGTCCATCCCAGGAGACACTGTGTAGAAAAGCAGCACTAAGCCAAAAAGCAATCACTGAGACCAGGGTTAGTCTTTTTTTCATTTTTATGAGAACAGAAGACAAACAATTAGTTAATTTACAGGCTTTAGATATAAACAGCTCTGACTTGCACTGTAATAGAACCCAAAGGGAACTTGCAACTTAAAAAGGAAGAAAAATACAGCCTGTAGCACCTCTAGGATTAGGCAGGCATTTAATAGGAACTCCTTGGAATAGGGCTTGGTTTCATTTATCTTGGTAACTGTGTTGTTATCTAAAGCCCTTTTAAAACATTTTATTTGATCTATATCCTAAGCCACTTAGATATTTGGGGATTTTTTTTTCCATGCATATTTAATAAAGATGTAAACATGTAATTAAGATTAGTAACACTAATCAATACATTAATTTTGTTTTCCATTGGGTCATTTGACAATTATGTAATGCTATCTTACTCATGAAAGAGATTATATGACTTGGGTGTGTGCAATCTGTTAATGCCAGTAATTGTCAAATGATGCAATCAGTGTGGCATCTGACACAGAAAAGGTATAATAATAACATTATGTTCTTTTCTGTGACAGATGCAACACTGTATAACTTTCTAATTGCATCTCCTAAGAACATACAACATAGTTAGCAAACTAATAGAATAATTTCAGTATAGTATTAAATGCTTTTAGTGTAGTTAAAGTAAATGTTCTACCATACTGGTCCATAAAAGATAATGAACAGAACTTATTTGACTCATCCATAATGCCAGTTCCTAATTAAGTGTCTTAGACTTTGACTAAATTAGAAGAGAGTTTAGTATCGGTGGGAACAGTAGGTAAGTATAGCAGTAGGAGATAGTATATTATGATTAAGTGCCTAAAATGAAACAGGGAGAAGTTTCAGTACTGGTGCAATACATCACTAACTTCTAGAAGTATATTCATGAGACATCTCTCATATCACATAAAACACATAAAAGTTAGCAGGATTCCCTTTTATGAAGAAATTTCTAACTCTCTTAACAGTTTTCCCGCAGACTTGGTAAATTAATTCACTGCCTAAAGACATGAGAACTGACTGTATGAAATGGTACTCTAGGGTTTCATATTCATTGCCAGCCCCACAAAATAGAATAGTTTTGTTAATTTAATCTTGCCCTCATCAGAGACGCCAACTTAACATAGCACTTTGCCTAAAGACCATGTATTATCCTGTTTTCTTCCACTGGGTTTCTAAAGTAAACCTGGCCAAAACTGCACTGACTGAAGCTCAAGTACAGTGGATAGTTATTCTGTGAACACAAAAAACAAACAATAAATCAGACAGGAAATTTACACTCACTTAGATCTTGGTTCCAGTATTCTAAAACATACCTCTTATTCTCAGTTCTATTCATTGCAGCTGTTTGCTCTATCTTGCTTTACATGATAAACTCTTTGGAGTAGACAATATGCAAACATGTTAACCAAAGGAAATAAGATGTTTGATACTATCTGAACTAGTTGAATGATTTTCACCAAACCAGATTAAAACAAGAAAGGGATTGGAATTGCTTTTGTTCGTGAGTTAAATACAGAGAGGAAGAAAGCCTAACCTAGTCAGAGTGGTAATGGTGCAGCCCAAATGTTCATCTATTCCTGAATATTTAGGGAAAAATATTGAGTAATACCTCTACTCTGCCTCCCACCACTTCCTCTCTCACCTTCCAGGGCTCTTCCCATGAGGAAACTCTTGACCTGCAGGCTGTATCACATCTTTGTGTTTAATATCAGTGACTGATGTTTTCTCCATTCTGTTTTCAGAGCTAGTATTTCTCAGTAACATTTTCAGCCTCCATAACACTATGTGGCAAAGAGTTTCACTAATTACTAGGTATGTGAAAAATAATTAATTTTATTTGCTTTGAACCTACTCTCTGGTCATTTATCTTGGCATAGCTGGTTTTAATATCATAACAACTAGTAGAAATGGAAGTTAAGAAACAACACCCAGAGAACAAGAAGCTTGCACATCAAATGTGCATAGAGGTGACTTTGGGAACTGTATGTTCCTCTCATTGTTTTACATATTCTTGCCTCCCTGCTCTGTTTATTAACCACACTGTACAGATCTTCTCTTCTGAAGCATCCTTATAACATCTGAATTTGGTAAGGCACTCCATCTAAGTTTACAGGATTTCCCAGTATACTTTATGAACAGGGTCATCTTTACACATATTTTTTTTATCAACTCCTTTAAATACCTTTTTTTTTTAAAAGTAAATAATTTTTTTATTTTGTGACAGGCCAAAATCACTCAGGGTTAAGGGCAAATCCAGCAGGAATCCTAAAACAGGCTAGGAAAATACCACTTGGGGTGTTAAGGTTAATCTGGCTGCATTCATGGCTAAAAGGGAAAAATTTACTATTTTAATAACAAAACATCCAGTAGATATTTAGGAAAAAATACCAAACAAACAGGAGGATGGGAAGAGGTGTTCCATTACTTTCTCCTGTAAGTGCAAGTCCAAAACCAAGTCTACTTAAAAAAATTAAGAGAGAAAATGAGAAAAAGCGTGACCATACTGGCTAGGTGAAAAAGCAAATCTTTGTCAAGTAACCTTTACAGACCTCAGTATAGCTTAGCCTAGACTGACTTGATTGTTATGTCTGGGGATTCAGCCTGGGGGGAAAAATAGAGAAAATTAAAGCATCCTATTGATTAATCCATCTCCTTTTGTCTTTTGATTTAGAGGTTCAGTTTCAGAGTCTGCCTGGGACCTACAAGACATTTTGGAGAAGACTGCCTGAGTGAAGGTGAGATGACAGCTGAGAGGCATTTTGGAAATGCACATAGCTGAGAAATGGAACAAACACTGATCTGCACTTAAAGAACAGAATGTGCACTGGTTTATAAAGCAAAGAAGTTGGTCTTTAGGTCTCATCAGTTTATTAACAGAACTGTAAGTCCAAACTGTGGCAAGGTGCTTACCTGATTTCTAAATTCCAAGTACAAATGTAAACTGCAGAAAGCCTAAATGGTGATGACCTGTTAGTCACATTACATGAACAATGAGCCAAATAGCTCAATATCTCAAACACTTGTATGTTAAATACCACCATTAGGTAAAGCTGTATCTCTTGGTATCATGCTAATTCTTCTATAAAATGAAAAAGAAATAACTTTGTTTGAATCCTCAGGAAAGTTCAGTGACGGAATGTTACTCTGCAAAACCCGCAATTATCAGCACAGCTGACAGTTCAGACAGATAATTCACGTGAATCCTTTTGTTACAGTTTTAAAGCTGTGCCTAGTTTTCCAGAGCAAACTTCAGTCTAGGGGATAGACAGTTTTAGGGATCGGACACTGAATAATGCAAGTTTATCTCCTTGCATTGGACTGCTGAATATCTTGTATTCTGCAGCACAAGCTTGCTTCTCTCTCTCTGGTTTGCCTCCTGCTTGCTTCTGGCTTCTCTGATCTGCCTGTGACCTTGCATCATGCCTGACTGATCTTCTTGTCGGGGTTTACAGAGGTACAGGGGGGAGGTAGAGACAGCGGGCTGGACAGCAATACAGCCCTCTGGACTTCTTTGTGTCCAGGGCAAGAGAGAAAGATGAAATATTGTACAAGGGGATATCATACTGTTGTTGAGCTGTAAATATATTCAAATATACCTTGTACGCGTTTATTGCCTTTTATACTTTTATATTTAGTCAACTTTTGTAAATACAATTTCATTTAACTTCCCAAATTCTGAGTAAGTGTGGTAAATTTACTCTGGAGGGAGGCAAATTTGTTGGGTGGCAAATCCAGACTACAATATCTTTGGTACGTGACAGTCCACAAGGTAAATATTAACATTTTCAGGTGAAGGACCTAAAAAATGAATATTACACTCTTTTAGTATAGTTTCAGGTAATGGTCAGATGCATTGATCAACTGCACTCATAAAACACTTCCTCCAGCTAAGCTTGCAACATGCAGCATGGAAATGGTGTGTCCCTCCTCTCATGGTGCTGGCTGGGCAGGCAGTGAGAAGCAGCTGAGAATACCCACATTCATGTCAGCTATTGGAAAGTAAGTAATGCCCCATATGAGCAGAATTCTTCCAGAACAGATCAGATTGACACTGGTCAGGGAAATGTGTTAAACAACCTTCAGATAAAGCCCCTTCCGCTAATGTTTTTCAGTCGTTGAAAATCTACATCATTCTTTTCTACCTTCTGCCTGAACAGAACAGATAAGCTTTCTGTCTTGTAGTACTCTGATATCAAGACATTAAACAGCTCTTAGAAGAGACTCATAAAGTGTCGAGGCATTGTAGGATTCTTTTCAGCTGCAAAACGAAAACCGGGAGATAAATACTTGATATGATCAAATACTAATGTTCACGGTGGCCATTGCCGAACATGTATTCATATACTTAACAACTGTATCATACTGCTCATATATAAAAGACAGGTTCAGTGTTGTGCAGGTGTAATTGTAAAATTTAAGAGAAATTAATAAAAAGATGTTTTCTTTCTTCCATAGGTTCATTTTATTGCATTTATCTAATGTAGTAGTATTCTCTCTGTGCCTTCACAGAAAAAAAATCTCATCCTTATGTTGATTTCTTCAGTTCTCCTCCTTTATTCCATTTTCACCATAGTATCATAGTATCACAGTATCACCAGGGCTGGAAGAGACCTCACAGATCATCAAGTTCAACCCTTTACCACAGAGCTCAAGGCTAGACCATGGCACCAAGTGCCACGTCCAATCTTGCCTTGAACAGCTCCAGGGACGGCGACTCCACCACCTCCCTGGGCAGCCCATTCCAGTGGCCAATGACTCTCTCAGTGAAGAACTTTCTCCTCACCTCACCTTCCCCTGGCGCAGCCTGAGGCTGTGTCCTCTCATTCTGGCGCTGGCCACCTGAGAGAAGAGAGCAACCTCCCCCTGGCCACAACCACCCCTCAGGTAGTTGTAGACAGCAATAAGGTCACCCCTGAGCCTCCTCTTCTCCAGGCTAAACAATCCCAGCTCCCTCAGCCTCTCCTCGTAGGGCTTGTGCTCGAGGCCTCTCACCAGCCTCGTCGCCCTTCTCTGGACACGCTCAAGGATTTCAATGTCCCTTCTAAACTGGGGGGCCCAGAATTGGACACACTACTCGAGGTGTGGTCTAACCAGTGCAGAGTACAGGGGCAGAATGACCTCCCTGCTCCTGCTGGCCACACCATTCCTGATGCAGGCCAGGATGCCATTGGCTCTCTTGGCCACCATTTTCTTCATTCCAAAACAGTAAAGAAGGTAAGAAAAAAAAAAGGCCTCTCAGAATGATAGCATATGTATGCGTTTTCTCAAAGCACTGTTTTTGCTAGAAATTCCAGTATGGATTCCAAAGTTTTTGGATTTGTTTCCTTGCTCTGAGCTTTTCCTTCCCATATGCCTTCTAAGGCTCACTTTGACTTCAGGTTTGTCTCTCTATTTTTCACTTTCAGGTCATTCTCTTTTCTCTCAGTACTGCCTTTTCTGGAATGGTCTAAGTCTAATTAGGATGCGAACAACAGCAGGTATGTGTAGGCCTATGAAAAGTTGCTAAGCATAAAACATGATGGAATGGGCAATACCTGACCATGCATGACTACAATCAATCAACAAGGCTTGATATTAGATGAAAAGATAATGTTTCTATGACTATTTTGACACAAAATGCTAAGATGTCTTCAAAACTGCATGGACATATCTGTATCAGCTGTAATTCTCTCACAATCTAAACCAGAGACACCAGTTTTGTTCACAAAAGACTGTCTATCACTATCCATTCAATATATAGAAGAAGTCTCTTCAGTGAAGCAGTATTTTTTAATAGCAGCATTTTCCAGTATAACTGCACTTGTGAATTGCTAACACAGGTACTGTAACTGTCTAGGTAAACATATTAAACCAACCCTTTCTGGATTTCAAGCTACATAGAGTTGAGTAATCTGGACACCCATAAGTCCCTGGGTCCCAATGGCTTGCAGCCACAGGTGCTGAGGGAGCTGGCAGAAGTCACTGCCAGACTCTCTACCATTTTCATAAGTCATGGCAGACAGGAAAGGTGCCTGGGGACTGGAGAAGGGTAACATCACTCCAGTCTTCAAAGAGGGTAAGAAGGAGGACCCAGGCAATTATAGCCCAGTCAGCCTCATCTCCATCCCTGAAAGGTAATAGAGAAATGTATCCTTGGTGCTGTCCTTAGGCATATCAAGGACAAAGGGACCATTAGGAGCAGTCAAAATTGTTTTACCAAGGGGAAGTCATGTTTAACCAACCTGATAGCCTTTTATGAGGACATAACCAGGTGGCTAGATGATGGTAGAGCAGTGGATGTGGTTTACCTTGATTTCAGTAAAGCATTTGACACTGTCTCGCACAGTACTCTTGCAGCTAAACTGACACAGTGTGGTCTGGATGATCAGGTAGTGAGGTGGATTGGGAACTGGTTGAAGGAAAAAAGTCAGACAGTTATGGTCACTGGGATGGAGTCTGGTTGGAGGCCTGTAACCCCACAGGGGTCAGTACTGAGACCAGTTCTGTTCAATACATTCATTATATTCATTCATTCATATTATATTCATTCATTCAACCTGGATGAGGGCAGAGTGTACTGCCAGCAAGTTTGCTGATGACACCAAACTGGGTGGAATGGCTGACACACCAGAGGGTTGTGCTGCCATTCAGTGAGACTTGGACAGGCTAAAGAGCTGGGCAGGGAGAACCTGAATGAAATTCAACAAGGCCAAGTACATAGTCTTGCACATAGGAAAGAACAATCCCAGGTATCAGTATAGGTTTGGGATTGATCTCTTGGAAGGCAGCAAAGAGGAAAAGGATCAGGGGATCCTAGTTGTTGAGAGGTTGACCATGAGCCATCAATGTGCACTTGTGGCCAGGAGGGGCAATGCCATTCTTGGGGTGTATTAGAAGTGGTGTGGCTAGTAGGTCGAGAGAGGTTCTCCTGCCCCTCAACTCTGCCCTGGTGAGGCCACATCTGGAGTATTGTGTCCAGTTCTGGACCCCCAGTTCAAGAGTGACATAGAACTGCTTGAGAACATCCAGTGCAGAGCCACAAAGATCACAGTATCACAGTATCACCAAGGTTGGAAGAGACCTCACAGATCATCAAGTCCAACCTGTTACCACAGAGCTCAAGGCTAGACCATGGCACCAAGTGCCACGTCCAACCTTGCCTTGAACAGCTCCAGGGACGGCGACTCCACCACCTCCCCGGGCAGCCCATTCCAGTGTCCAAAGTCTGTCTCGTAAGGAGAGACTGAAGGACCTGAGGCTCTTTAGCTTGGAGGAGACTGAGAGCGACATCATCGGTGTTTATAAATATGTAAAGGGTGAGCGCCAGGAGGATGGACCCAGGCTCTTCTCAGTGATGCCTGATGACAAGACAAGGGGCAATGGGTGGAGGCTGAGGCATAGGAAGTTTCATGTAAACGTGAGGAGAAATTTTTTCACTGTGAGGGTGACAGAACACTGGAACAGGCTGCCCAGGGTGGGTTGTGAAGTCTTCCTCTCTGGAGATCTTAAAAACCCATCTGGACGCGTTCCTCTGCGAGCTGGTATAGGTGATCCTTCTGTGGCAGGGGGGGGGGTTGGATTGGATGATCTTTCAAGGTCCCTTCCAGCCTGTGACATTCTCTGTCTGTGACATAAACTCCAATGAAAAGAAGTCCAAATTATAAGCATCCATATGAGAGCCGTACCAGGGCCAAACCAAAATATTAGGGTTTGGGTTTTTCTTTGGTTGTTTCTTTGTTTTTTCTCTAGAAGATTTGAAGCAGTGGCTCTTTCACATTGTCTGTCCACTACATTTCAGTTACAACTTTTGTTACCTATAGAATCAAGATGCCTGCCTTTACCCTCTGTTTAACACAGAGCCTGCATTTGGGGGGAATGCCTTCACAAACACCAGCCTGGACACAGCACCTGCATATAAACGATTGAGGCTAGAAGTCAAAAAAAATCATGTTCAATTACCTGTCACATTTTACTTGTAATTCTTTTTCTACCCTCTGGGTCTGATTCATCTTTCAGTTATGCTCGTGGAAATAATGAGGAGCTTTACCAAGTAAAGAGTTACAATCAGTGAAAAACTGTGATAAGTGAGAATAAAATCAAGCCCCCTTGTTTGAAATTTAGGAATTTCTGGAGGTAATGATGAAGAGAAAGATTGCTTTATACTTCACTTACTTTAGAGTCATTTAAGTGACACAAGACTATAAAAATGCCTTTCAAAACCTGCCAAACTGTACTGTTACTTTATATAATAAATTCTTATTTTTGAGTGACAATAAAACCTGATATATTTAAAAGCCTGATCCCTTAACAATTTTCACAAGGCATAAATCACAAATGACTTACATTAAAAGCTACTAAATGTAGTAAAAGTATAATCTAAAGAACAGCATCAGCAGTTTTAAAAACCTAGGTCTTTGTATTTAACTTATCAGCTTGTGAAGAGATACTAGTCTCAGAATAAACTCCATTTGTGTCATTATTTAAGACAGTAACATTATCATCAGGTTTTCTACAAATATGTATCATAAATCACTGGAAATTTCAGTCTGTGATAGCCGGGTAACAGTTCCATGTGATACTGAAAATGCAAGTGTCTTTAAAAAGTTTGCTTGATCATTATTAATGTAAGGAGAGATAAGTAATTGTATGGGAACTTTTCTGTTGTGTCAAGGCTGAGCAGCATTGCACTGTCAAAAGGATGCAAAGATCAATCTGACTGTCTGAAATAGTTGCTCGAACAATGTAAATCAAAGAATCTCATAGTATCATCATAGTATCATCAGGGTTGGAAGAGACCTCACAGATCATCAAGTCCAACCCTTTACCACAGAGCTCAAGGCTAGACCATGGCACCAAGTGCCATGTCCAATCTTGTCTTGAACAGCTCCAGGGACGGCGACTCCACCACCTCCCTGGGCAGCCCATTCCAGTGGCCAATGACTCTCTCAGTGAAGAACTTTCTCCTCACCTCGAGCCTAAACTTCCCCTGGCGCAGCCTGAGGCTGTGTCCTCTCGTTCTGGCGCTGGCCACCTGAGAGAAGAGAGCAACCTCCCCCTGGCCACAACCACCCCTCAGGTAGTTGTAGACAGCAATAAGGTCACCCCTGAGCCTCCTCTTCTCCAGGCTAAACAATCCCAGCTCCCTCAGCCTCTCCTCGTAGGGCTGTGCTCGAGGCCTCTCACCAGCCTCGTTGCCCTTCTCTGGACACGCTCAAGCATCTCAATGTCCCTTCTAAACTGGGGGGCCCAGAACTGAACACAGTACTCAAGGTGTGGTCTAACCAGTGCAGAGTACAGGGGCAGAATGACCTCCCTGCTCCTGCTGACCACACCATTCCTGATGCAGGCCAGGATGCCACTGGCTCTCTTGGCCACCTGGGCACACTGCTGGATCATGTTCAGGCGGGTATCAATCAGCACCCCCAGATCCCTCTCTGTCTGGCTGCTCTCCATCCACTCTGACCCCAGCCTGTATTTCTGCATGGGGTTGTTGTGGCCAAAGTGCAGCACTCGTCACTTGGCGCCATTGAACGCCATCCCATTGGACTCTGCCCATCTGTCCAGGTGGTCAAGGTCCCGCTGCAGAGCCCTCTCTACTGACTTCAAAAGAATGTGTGAATTTATGTTACTTCGAGAGTTGTCTGTTCATACTTTTAGATTAAATGTTGTTACTACTGTTAGTGTTTATGTTAGGATACAAAAAATAAGCAACCACGCAATAGCAAAACGCACATTAATGCAACGCGTACCCTTTGCAACAGCTTCATTTCCAGAACTGGCAGGGGAGTTGGACTCGATGATCTCCTTGTGTCTCTTCCAACCCCTAATATCCTCTGATCCTGTGAACTAGGTACCTGTACTTTTCATTTTAACAAGTATTCCTACAGATGAGTAGTAGATTCTCCTTCAGAGAATAAGACAAGTTGTTTTGTTTTGATTTTTCACTTTGAAGTAATGTGCTTATTATCCTGGTTATGATTTTGATGCAGCTGCTTCCGTGCCAGTTTTCTGGTGTGTGGATTTTTTTAGAACTATTGTGGTAAATTTGTACAATCATAACAGAATTCCATGGAAAAATATTTACCTAACAAGTACAGAACACATTTATAATTTAAATTAGACATACAGAATCCGTGGTTACTTCTTAACTCTTATCACTTTAAGTTTCACAAAGTCTTCATTGTGCTGTTATTTAACCCCCTTCTGCCCACATTCCTATGGAAAAGACCCAACAGTGAAAGTATTCAAAACACTTAACTTTGGAAAATAATTGCGTCTAAGTAGAATGTCTTATGATGAAATAAGAGTCGCCAGGGATTTATTCAGAGTATTTAGATTAGGAATTTAAGCACCATGCAAATAATAATCGTGATCCTTTCCATAATGACCACATTTCTACCACTGCACAGGAATAAATTTGCCTGCGTCAGAACTCTTCTCAACCCTTCCATAGACTTCATTTCTAAACAAGGAGCTACACTTCCACCAATTATATTGCTGTTAAAGACGCCTAAGTACGCACATTCCAACCTCTTATCTCTTCTGGAGAGCTCAGGGCATACAACATGACCCTGAAAAATGGCAGAGCTAGCAATTTTTTATATTGGTGACTCAGAGGAAAAGTGTTGAACACACATCATACAAGGGGAAATTCTGGAATAGTATTAAAAGCCTCCATAACTGTGTCCCTACAATACATCCATGAGCTCATTTCAAATGCCATGCTTTGAACAGAGAGATGTGACAGTATGCCAGATTAACCACAATGGGATCGATCTGTCAGGTTAGCTAAATAACTTAATCACAGCCATTTTGTTTGCTTTGGGCTGTGGGTGGTTGTGGAGACAACATGAAAATTAAGGAGTAATGGAAAGAAAAGGGTAAGAGGTCTGTTTCTCAGAACTGATCACGCTTGTTCCATAAACATTGCAGAAGGGGGAATGCTAAACATTCCTCTTGTTTTAGAGACATATTTAGAGACATTTGGGATTTTGCAGAAAAAAAATTGATTACAATTACTAACAAAAAATGTTTGCTTGTATTTTACCAGGAGCATGCTAGTAACCATAGTATCTATATATATATGGCATAATATCTGCAGGGAACATATATCATTCTGGTATAACATCTGAAAGCAGTGTGACAGGCAGCTAAAATGCCATAAAATATATACGGTCAGATATCTGAATCACTTGTTCTTCACAAAGTTCTCACAATGAAGATAGCATAGAATAGAATCAACCAGGTTGGAAGAGACCTCCAAGATCATCCAGTCCAATCTATCACCCAGCCCTATCCAGTCAACTAGACCATAGCACTAAATGCCTCATCCATTCAGCAGCCAGGATTAAGCAGCCCAAAACCTGCACAATATGATAGAAAGTACAGATTTCATGCACTAGTTACTGCACTGAGATTCCTAAATTGCCCTCTGAAAAATCACCACAAATTTTTATTTATAGCTCAGAGTTTCTCAGAATCATAGAATCAACCAGGTTGGAAGAGACCTCCAAGATCATCCAGTCCAACCTAGCACCCAGCCCTGTCCAATCAACTAGACCATGGCACTAAGTGCCTCATCCTCTCTTTTTTCTTTTTAACACTTCTGGAGACGGTGACTCCACCACCTCCCTGGGCAGCCCATTCCAATAGCAAACCACATAAACTTTTGTTTACTCTTTTCCATTAACTGTATAGAACCAATCATTAAAGCAACTTACCCTCCCAGCATAATGCATAATAGTGAAGGTGGAACCCTGATCCTTTGGAGCAAGGTTACCATTTCCATCTTTTGTGGAGAAATAGACTGTACTTGTGTCTGATGTACCCAGGTAAGACTGAATGCGTTTAGAAAGACTCTGTTCCACTGACCAGATTGATTGGCTTTCTTCATCTAGCATTGACAAGAAGCCTGATGGTTTCTGAAATGAAAAATAGATCGTTCTCATTTTAGACAGGAGCAATAGAATAGCAGATCTTCCTTGTTGAGTAACACAGCTGTAATTCAGTAAACAGAAATCACAGAATCAGTCGGGGTTGGAAGGGACCACAAGGATCATCTAGTGCCAACCCCCCGGCCATGGGCACAGACACCCTAGCCTAAATCAGGCTGGCCAGAGCCTCATCCAGCCTGGCCTCATACACCTCCAGGGATGGGCCCTCAACCGTCTCCCTGGGCAACCCATTCCAGGGTCTCACCACTCTCATGCTCGACAACTTCCTCCTCATGTCCAGTCTGAATCTCCCCATCTCCAGCTTTTCTCCATTCTCCCTAGTCCTGTCACTATCTGATATCCTAAAAAGTCCCTCCCCATCTTCTTTGTAGGCCTCCTTCAGATACCGCAAGGCCACAATAAGGTCACCTCAGAGCCTCCTTTTCTCCAGACTGAACAGCCATCAAATAGACTCATCATATCGCCTCAAACAACAGCAAAAAATGGTTATTCTGGTAAGTCTCTAATGCCATGCACATGAGAAAGTTCTGCAAGAAATATAGGGAAAGTATTTAAATTGCCAAAAATTATGACTAATGATGATTTTTTTAGGAAACTTCAGAAACTAGCTTCAGGCACGAAAGAGACTGTCAGGCTTACATCAGAGACTTGTCAGTCTTATAGTTGCATTAACAACATGGCATGATATACAGAGGCTACACATTAAGCACTACAGGCAAGGAATTCCTGTCATACCTTCTTGGAATTCCTGTCATACCTTCTTCAACCCTGGAGTGTTAGAAAGATCTTTTAGCCTCGAGCTATGAGGGCAGTTAGATGGACCTCTCTATGGGTCTTTGAATCCATAATCTTCTATACATACTCATTAATCAGAAAATGCAGGGAAAGTTTGTGTTAGTCTAACATGCAGAGACTGTGCATAAATATACATGGTGTACAACAGATCTGAAAAACCACCTGAAAGAAAAAATCCAAGGCTGCAGTATGGTTACCAGGAGAATACACTGTTTCCATGGCAACTCCCTCTTGTATACATTCTGCTTGCTCTTGTAGGAAAAGCACTTCATTGATGTACTGGTGTATCTTCTCATTGGTCATATTGACACACAGCTATTGTAAAAACAAGAAAAGATGACTATGAGAAGTTTACTGCATAATTCATCAGTGTAGGTTGTATTGCACGTCTAATATTGAATTTTCTGAAACGTCAATCCACAAGATGCTATCTCTCAGCAGACCACAGATTAGCAAGACCCTTGGGATGTGTACATTTTAACAGCTATTAGAATTAAATGGGGAATAAACAGTTCTCTGCCTGCACAGCTCACTCTGAATTCCACGTAAGAATTATCCAATACCAGCACTGTCAAATATAGTGCAAATTCATACTAATTCTAGTGACTGAACTAAGGTAACTCTACATATAAATCAGTGCATCTAACATTATTCTGCAGTTTATATGCAGGAAGACTACACAGTTGCAATGGGCTTTTAGAAAAGAAAGAAGAACATATTTGGTTAAGATCTTGAATCTATAGTTAGTTCAATGTTAACAGAAACATTCGATCTCTGCTCCCATATATAATGTCACTGAAGTTTAAAGCACTCTCTGAAGATCTTGTTTTTTGCCCAAATACATTATAAAATACCCAGGGACATTTTACCAGATGCTTCTCTCAATTTTATTGCTATACTAAGGGAAGGTTGGCAAGAAAATAGTCTTTAATAGAAAGTTCAAGGTCTGGAGGGATAAATAATATAAAAGTCTCTCGAATATTTCCTTTGATTGCCTTGTAAGAGGTGTAATGCCACTTCTGCAAAGTAAATAGTTTAACGAGACTTTGAGTTTCAATTAAAACCAGATGGGAGTTATATGAACTTTTTTAAGGGACCTTTTTGGATTTTATTCAAAAGCTCACAATCTCAAAAAAGAAAGTAAACACTTAATAACTTCATGGAATTAATACTTTGTTTTACTTACATAAATTGGAAACTTCTAATTCTAAAAGCTCCTGCAATACTATACTAACTATGCTAAGAAATTAAGCAAATGGAAACTCCTAGAAAGGTGGAGGAACTCTTATATGAGGAATGATGCACACAGTCTCTTTTCAGACTACAGTCATCACGTATTTGTTTTGGCTATAACCTACATCTTCCGTGAATAAAGTGTGTAAAAGCAATTCCACGAATAAGCCATATTTAAAAGTATAAAGTACTTAAATCAATCCTAAATGTACATGGCTCAACCTTCAGATGAGGAAAAAGAATCCACGTGCAATAGCTGCCTGAATTTTCCATTAACACCTCATGTGAGTACAGTTAACCTGCACTTGCTATACATTGAAATAGTCTGAATAAACAGGAAGAAATAAAATCCACCAAAACATTTCATAACCAAATGCCTCTTACTAATTGTCTGTACCAATACACAACTGTGCAGACAAAACACAACCTTGAATAAAACTATGTTTTAAAAGTGGGACTGCTAAGGATTTGGATTGTTATTTTAGTGACAATTAAAGTATACAAATTACTTACACCTCCCACTGATTTTGTGGAAAAAAAGACTTTTTTGGTTTTTTAACTTTGTGGCACGGAAAGTTAAGCTTTACTGATCACTTTTGAATTCTAATTACAAAATCTTTTAGGAAGCTTCCTCTTATTATTTTAGAATACAGACATAACATTACAAGTTTATACTTCACAGGATATGTAAAGCTTCAAAATGATGCACGCTGTGCATATCTTTATTTACAAATGAGTTAGAGAATCATGCTGTTTAACTTTAAAGAGGTATCATTTTCCACAAGAAAAGTTGATAAAAAACTCAAACCTCCTTTTTATCATGAGCCAATCTCCTAAAATAAATAAGAACAATAAATGTATTTGAGGACCTGACTATGACACAAAATTATTAAACTATACAATTTCAGCCAAAAGGAAGGACTGTCAATCGTATCTTACAAAGATCTAATAAATACCATTAGCTTTAACTGACAAAAATAAAAGGCATAGCATTTTGTTGAAAGAACTGTATCTACATCTTATGCTGCTAAAGAAAAAACATGTTTATAAATTAGTGTATTATGGCACACCCTCAGTAATATATGCAACGCTGTCATTCAGATTGGCAGGCTTGCCATAATGACAGTAAGGCTCTGCAAATCAGACCAGAAAGAAAGCTCAAGCACTGCAGGCTTCTCCAAAGCTGCTTGCTTTGCTGGGAGTAATGATTCTGCAGAAAGAGAACCAGGGGAGCAGGCAGGGACTGCTGAAATGCAAGACCTTCTGATCATATTGTTCTCCATTAAAGTATTTTATACAAGGTGCTGCAAAAAGGTAATAAAAAGAATGCCTCAAATTAAAAACTTGGCACAGGTTGACATAATAATTAAAACAGCTAAAATGCAGAAATTAGGTGAAAAGGAAAAGTAGCTTTGCAAACTCAAACTTCCTTTGCCTCGTGCCACATGAAATGTTATATAAAACAATGACATTATCTTCTCTCTGAAGTTAGGAAGAGTTCAGAAAACATGTATTTAATTGCACCTATACAAATTAGGTGGCGTCTAGATGGATTCCAGAGGAGGGTGATGAGACTGGTGAAGGGACTGAAGGGAAAGTCTTATGAGGAGAGGCTGAGGGAGATGGGGTTGTTGAGCCTGAAGAAGAGACACAGGGGGGATTTTATCACACTCTTCTACTACCTGAAGGGACGTTATAGTAAGGTGGGGGTTGGGCTCTTCTCCCAGGCAACATGTGGTGAGAGGGCATGGCCTGAAGCTGTGCCAGGGGAGGTTTAGGTTGGATGTTAGGAAGCACTTGTCACAGAAAAGGTAATTAGATACGGGAATGGACTGCCCAGGGAGGTGGTGGAGTTGCTGTCCCTGGAAGCATGTAAGGAAAGACTGGATGTGGCACTTGATGACAGTGTGATGGTGCTAGGTCATAGGCTGGACTTAATGATGTCAGAGGTCAATTATAGCCCCAGTAATTATGTGATACTGTGAAACATAGTAGTAAAAAAAGAAAACACAGTATTTTTACCCTTCAGCATTACTCAAGATTATCTATAGCACTTTTTTTGCATTAAACATTATAAAGCTATTCTTTACATGCCTCTTATTGACTCCATTGTGTGTCTCTTCTATAAGAAATCCTTTCTGTATGTCTATTTTCCTAATTCTAGCTCACTGTCATATCTCAGTAAAAACAAATTGACAATCATTTTGTCCAAATCTTCATTAAAAAGATTTCTAGGACATTATTAGAAGAAACAAAACAATCCTTGTTCATGCATTTAAATGAACAAGTTGCAGTATCATCCCAACTGCAGAATCTGGAAAATAAAAACAGTGGTATTTGATAAAAGCAGTAAGCATTCCTCATACCCAGCAATGATATCTTGATCTGTCTTTACTACATTTGTCCACTTACTACTATAAAGTATACTCCAAATTCAAGTTTAAGGAGAAGACCAAAATGATACTGTACTCCAAAGACAGAAAAGCGCATATGACTGTTACAGATTTATGCAAACTCAATCTATATATTAATATTGATATCCAGGCAAAGATTATTACTATGAAAATTGTTTAGTAATATTCAATCTCACCAGAAAACTTATTTACAGGGTTTGAATGCATGGTTGGGATATCTACACCCAGAGAAAACAGGCAATCTAGAACAATTAAGACAAACTAGCAATAATGAACACTTTAAACAGTTGGAAAGTGAATCTTGCCGTCTATATCTGCTTGCCCTCTAGGGAGACTTGAGAGCCTCCTTTCTGCTAAAGCAGAAGGCACAAAAGAATCAAAACTTTAATTACAGAGAGGCTTTTTAGAACGTTTACTCACAAGCTATTCTCTCTGGATTTACAGGGCTGCAATAGAGTATCAGACAGCACCTAAAGCGCATGGAGGGGTTGCTGTCGATGGCTTCAAAGCTGTTAGAGGCTTTTGGAGTTATCCCAGGGCTCTTCTCTCAGGAAGCTGAGGGTTGAGCTCAGTCTCTGACCTAGTCTTTACACTTTCCAGGACTGACAGTGTACAGACAAACTGGTGGCTTGTTCTTGCCGCAGCGTGAAGCCACTTAACGCCTAATCCTGCTAAACTTGAGGCACAGCAAAGTTTCCAGCTGAACAAGCTTACACATCCAAGCTCGTAACATAGCAAAGCTGGACTGGAGCACAAGGCAGAGCATGATAGCAGAGGGCAGGTTGTGGCAGAGCAGAGAGAGAATGCTGTTTACAACTTAGCTCCAGTTACTGTTTTCCTGAGTGTAATGGCTCCTGTGGCCACAGAATAGCCCATCAGAATAGCTCTTTGCTAAAACTGACCATGCAGGGGAAGTCAGGAGCTTGCTTCCCTTTATTTGGGAAAACACAGGCCATACACCAACAAATGCATGCTCCTTGTTTACCACTGCAAAGCAGAACAAGTCTGGGCAAGTCTTGGACCCTCAGACTGGGTGTCTCCCAGCTTTTTGTCTTCTCTCCCACCCTCTGCTCCCCTCCCTCAGCAGAGGGAAGGGAATCATGGGACCATGTCTTGGCAAGCCAGGACATGTATTAGGCCTAAATTGGCCTTCCATGATGTGCTAGTTTGGAACTAGCTAGAATCTTTTGGTGAGAAGAACTAGATTACAGGCTGTGAAAGAGAAACAATGGTGTCTACTTCACTCATAGGCTTTTCTCTGGACTGTTTTCCTCTGCATAAAATGAAACACTGGAACATTCCTTCAGACTGGCCAAATGTAAAAGCCTGAATACATTTCCTCCCATCTGCTATAATCGACACTGAAATGACTGTAGAAAAAAATCACGCAACTTTTATCTGTTCTTATCTATCCATCTACAAAATAGGCAACACGTGCTTATGTTTGGATGGCTGGAAATAGCCTTGTGGGTGAGGCAATGCAATTCAATAAAAACAGTCTGTAAAGGCTGTTTTTGCTGGGAGAGGTCATGTGGCAGAACTAAACGAAGTCTCAGCAGGATTAACTACAGAAATAATATACTGAGAACTTAAACCTCACCATACCTAATCATAAAAGTAGGAGAAAATTCCAGGGACCACAGCTGAGTTGCATGAGCTCCTTTGCTTTATCATAATGACTCTGAAGTCCAGTGCTGGGCAAGCAATGCTGTGTCCTCAGAGCCACCTGGCTCCTACTGCAAGTGATGTGCTGCATGGAGCTGCTATAGGAGCTGTGCCTTTCCTAGCACTCTACTGCACCCTACAGACAATGTTCATGTGCTTTAGTGGGTATAGAGTGGGAGTCAAGAGCCACTTGACTGTTCCAGTGAGCCAATGCCCTAATTTGGGTAAACCATTCATTTCCTATAAAAAGGAGGATATATGTACACTTTCTTCTGCAAAACTTTTAAGAGGTCTACAGAGGTAAAATCCCACGTAAGAGTTAAATGTGTTATCTAGCAAGGCCTAAGTTTACCATTTGAAAAAGACAGTAGAGAGAAAAAACTACAGTCCATCTTATTTCACTGCATTATTGCTCTTTTTGATGCTGCCACAACTAAAGATCTCCATTTCTGTGGAAAGACTTGATTTACTGCAGGGGATAGAAAAGCTACTCTTGCTCTAAGGTACTCTTACTTCTCTTCTGCTACAATACAGTTTTCTTAGCGACAATTAGGGGAAAACAGTACAGGCAACTTTATCAATCTTTCCTCTTGCTTGTTGTTTGTTATGTTCACTGGCTTTGAGTTCTTTGCATCTGTGTTGCATGCTCATGTGGTCAAAGAATATGCTAGTATAAAGCTACAATAGAGAGCAGCATTCCCTGACTGCACTATTTGGAGTTGTGCTGTGAAGGAACCATGAATAAGAGTTTTAAGCTCTACTAAAAGAGAAGTAGACATTTTCTACTTTTAAAGGAGTGTAGACTGCACTGTAAAGAAGTGTATTACTGCTCAAAGGAAACCTAAGAAAACATTGAAAGCTAATATTGAAAACTGACATTGCTAATTTTGGTAGAACACTCATATTTCCTGAAAGAATCACAAAATGAAGGCAAATTCTGTATAGAACAGGACAGATAAATCTCTGCTTGCTTCTGACTATGTTTCAGTATAGCTGTGTACAAAACTGTTCTGGCACAGCAGGTATGCAGCTGTTCTCAGAAAATGCTGTTCCCAAGCCAATGATCACCCAGTTCTAAAACTGGGGTGAGCTGAAAGTCTACTGTAGTCATTTACCATAGCTCAGCTGATGAGCAGTAACTCACAGAGCCCTGGTAATTCAGAAGCTTCAGTCTTTATTGAGCAATGACTCCCTTGAACTGTGGCTTTCACAAAACACTGTCCCACATCTTTCAGCTGTTAAATTTCTCCATAAACCAAGCAACCAATCAAACAAAAAACCACAAGTAAAACTCCCAGCCAAACAACTCCATCCACTGTTGTCAATTCCATACAGTTATTTACTGTTATTTTAGAATTACATGCCCTATTTCTGCTATTACAAATAGGACACAGCCCACATGTTCCATAAAATGAAGGCTTACCAATTGTCGCCAAGTACAAGAAAAACTGAACATTTAATACTGGTTTTAACTTCTGATGCTGCCTTCTTTGTACACATCTCTGAAACTTTCCCCCTTGCAAGCTGTCAGTCACATTATTTTGCCTGAAGAAGCTACCAGATTCTTGGTGTAGATATAATTAACTAACTTTTCTAGCTCTTTGATGTCTATTGTCCTATGCATTCTTCAGGAACCTTTCCTAGACCAATTCTTCACTTGCCTTTGACATTTCAATACTCTAATGCCTTGAAATTCCAGCACACTCACTGAAGCGAACAAGTTATTCTACCTGGTTTATCCATCTCTATTTTTCTGGACCATATTCAAGCACAGTCTATTAAAATTAATTGCTTAAATTGACATGTGATTTAGTATCACATTACTTCCTTAGTTATGACATTAAACTGTCTATCAGCTGACCTGATTTAAAACACCAGAAATATTCATGCATCTGCTTGGAATGTCTTCAGGTTTAGGTGATCAGGAGGCTTTAAAATTTCTTGACAACTGTTATAATTCATTTTTGTTGATGAAAGCAGGCAAACACATCACAAAAAATGCATTGTCTTCTGTTAATTTGAAACAAAGGTTCATATTCCCCAAATTCCTTTTGTAATGCCATTTTAAGATATGTTAATTTTAATGTGATGAAAAAATAAATTTTATGGCTTCTCCACTGTTTAGCTGCAACGTTTAGAGCTAACACTGGGCCTTGACACTGGGCATGTTTGCAGACATGATGCAATGCTTTGCACGAAGACCCTATCTGAGCTAACAAACCTGTTTATCATCAGGGTTAACGAGCCCAGGCAGAATAGTAAACTAGGCTACACTGCTAGACAGCTTGGGCTTTTGAGTGCAGGCTGGTTTGGATACGTCTGCATGATTACATTGTGCCACATAGAGATTAAAAATGCTTTGATGCATTGAGACTGCAACCTATCACTTCAGCAATCAACTGTGTTAATCATGTTATACAGTTCATACAAAAACGAACCCTGTAATTCCCTCACCTCTATCCTTTCTTTTCAGGAATGCAGCAGTTCAATAATTTTTGAGGTAATGACTCAGTATTACTCAACAAAATGCATTCAGTCAAGGGGCAGAAATTGTCTCTTGAAATGCATTTAGAAAGAATAAAACAAAAATGCAAAGCTGATGGTGAAGTTGTTTGCTATGCATCAATACTCATTTTACTCTATATTACATATTTTTTTCTTCAAGCATGTTCCCAAGTCACTAAGCAGAAAACAACTTGACTCAGAAATTCATGGTATTCATGGTATTTCAGCAGGCCAGTTGCAGAACCTATGTTTCAGGACAAAAAAACTCCAATGCAAAACAGGGTCAATGCAAAATAACCAAAAAGACCCACTTTAGAGATGAATTCAAAATACAGAGAATATTTTACCACTATGAAAGGATAGACTTTATGGAAGCTTTTGGGCATATATTCAGTCTGTTAAGATGGGTTTTTTTATTCCTTTCCCCCTAGACACTCACATTTAGTAATAACTGCAATAGTCTTTAATTCAGCAAATATTCAAACATGGTAGAATTGTAATCGTAAAGAGTTTTGTGAGAAGGGAACTGGACTACATGTTATTGCATTTGTACATGCTCTTTGGAGGGTATAAGTAAGGTCACCCTGTTTGTGCTTCCAAACATTTGGAAATTGGACAGCAATGTAAACGTGCTATACAAACTTAAATAATGTGGCTCCACAACCTTTGTTTCTCTAGAAGGAGAAGTTGAGCCATAAAACAATGGATTGACTGAGATGAAGGGGTAAATTCTTATTTCAAACAATAGCAGGTCCTTTGTCGTTGCTTATGCCATCTTTATTCTCTTCTGTGCTTTCACTTTCTCCTGCTGCATTACAGAATGAATGGACAACTGAACAATAACTGAGACATCTCTTTCAGTGTG
Source organism: Tricholaema leucomelas (assembly GCA_013400475.1). NCBI lineage: Eukaryota > Metazoa > Chordata > Aves > Piciformes > Lybiidae > Tricholaema lacrymosa > Tricholaema leucomelas. Next base: position 15,556 of record WAAF01004163.1, on the reverse strand, counting down.
CTCTGTAGAGTTGCTAATGGTCTCTGAAATAACTCACAAGAACTTTGGTGTTCCAAGACTATCATTGAAGATGGAAAGAGTTCCATAATTTCAAAAAAATATTAAAAATTATATTAAAATGGATTTTTAAGCATTCAGTGAGCTAAACTTTAATTTATTTTCCATGGCTGTAATTCAATTTTTTTTTAAGTCACATATTTCAAGGTCATACAGAGGTGAATCTGCCAGTAATGGCACTTAGCATAATGTATCATTTCCATGCTATTTTTTTTCTCCAGGCATCTGAAGACCTTTTGATCTTTCTTCCAGTTCAGTGTATTGTCCCCCTATTCACTGACCTAGTAGAAGTATCACTTCCATAAAGATGAAAAGAGACAGGAAGAAGTATTTTCCTCAGACTGTCTCCTCTTCCAAATCATCATGGGAGCTATTTCCTAGATTCTTTAAAAGTTATGAATAACTTTACAAAACTCCTTGGGTTTAGTCATTGTTTTTGTTTGTGGGTTTTTTTTTCTTATCACACCCGTAAAGGCATTAGGGGGAAGAACAAATTTTCATCCCTGTGCATGTTTATATTCTGATCAAAACACACACTTTGGCTAAAATCCAAAACCTTAACAGAAGAATTAACGTGAACGGTTTCCATAAATTCAGTAAAACACAGACACTTACCTGTTCAAAAGTATTCTTTTGAAATTCTTTAAATCCAAAAATATCCAGTATTCCAATTTCAAATACTTGGTCACTGGGAAAAAATTAAAAGGGGGGGGGAGGAAGAGATGTTATAGACAATAAGAATTCAAGCATGCAAATGAAGTGTTACCTCAAAAAAAAAAGTTCTAGGACAGAAGCAGGCTGCATACCAAAAACATGCAATACATCAGAAGACAGAATCAAAATTCTACCCAACAATCAATCAAATACAGAAAACTCTGTTATTAAAGATTGTTTTAGTAGTCATTCTGTAAGGGAAGAAAAAAATCCTAGCTTCTTTCAAGTCCAATTTGCAAAGGCAGAGATATCTATTAGCTTAGGTGAGGGACAGCCATTTAGTTTAATTTTCATAATCACTTGATTGCACTCAGTTACCCCTTCCAGTTGATATTACTTCGACAACCAGAACTGCTACTGTTGTGGGCATTGGAAAGTTTTGACAAGTTAATATGAAAGGCCTGGGCTTATTGTATTTTCTTCATGGTGTCATTAGAAAATATAAAAAGAAGGCTGTGGTCAAAAATTTGTTTCATTTTGCCCATGTTAATGCAGTGGGACTTGCTTTGGAGCGGAATGATCTCCCAGCAAGACAAAAGTCTTTGCACTATAGCCAGACTCTCTGAAATGGGGAAAAAAATCAGCAAAGGAAAAAATACTTAGCTTCCTGAGAAAGGAGATGGACGGTTTCTAAAGCAGATGAGTTTCCCAAACAGAATTTGTAAATGTATGGGTTTATATGCATACAAATAATATTGCAGCCCTTTGTTCCTCTGTTCCATGCTTCCTCTATCTGCATGTAAGTCAGGATATGGACGTAAAGGAGAAAAAGGTGATGAACTGTTGAAGTCCTTTCGTATAGTTCTATTACTGTCATCGTAAACAATATAATTAGTTAGGCAAGGATCCAGCCCTGAAAATAAATTCCCATATAACAAACAAAAGAAGTAAATTGATAAAAACCCTGAGTATTACAAAACAAGTTGGGAAACCGATCCTCAGGGACAAGCAGAGATTTCTGCAGGAACTGTACTCAAGAAGTTTGTCTTAATTTCTAAGGCACAATAGTTCAATGTACTACTGATGTCACAAGACTGGCTGTATGCATAAATGTCAGGCATAGAAGTTGCATAATAAATCTAGTCTAGAATGGCAGGGGAGGTTATCATGAGGTCAGTTAGACTCCCAGGGAATTTCTACAACAAGAAGCACACAGATATTTCACCACCTCAACATCTAGCAAGGAGTGTACTTCAAATTATGTTTTACAACACAAGCCTGATTCTCAAGTGTTCCTAGTTAGAGATGGGTGTGTTTTCAGCAAAACCAGTCCATTTTTATAAAGAAGAAATGGCCATTTAAAAACTGAATGTCCTCAGACTAAAACTGAAAAGCCAGAATCGTTATGTTAAATAAGTTTTGGGGGAAAAAGTAGTTTGGAATTACAGAATATTTAATTTTATTTATTTACTGTCATTTATCTGTAGCCTTCCTTATTGGAAGGCAAAACATGAGCTGCTATATTGTTATATTGCACAACAGCTGAAATATTGCATTATAGTTAAAAGTTAAGACAAGTTAAGTGGACAGAACAATTTATCCCTTCTCTGTCTAATTCAATGAACAGATTTGAGGCTTAATTGCTTATATCCCAGTTGAGTGCCATGACTGTTATTTTGTCAAATTAGCCTCCCTTATTTACTCTCAAGAAATATAGACATGCTTTTATAAGGAAAAGACCAAAATGAACTGACTTAACGACACATTGCAAATCAGGCAAACCAGGGAAATGGCCCTAGTTTCTAAAAGGCTGGATAAAAGCCTGAGCAGCCAGCCTGTTGCCGTCCTCAAATAACACTTTTTGTCAAAACTGTGACCTTTCCAAGAAATATCCTGATTTATTTTTTCAATAACTCCACTTGATAATCTTGATCCCGTACTATTAGACAGTACACAAACTACTACGAAAACAGCTGGAGATTTTTTACAATCAATATCTTGTCTACAGGACATGTATAACAGAACAATGCTCTGTATCCTCTACAATAATGACTACATTGTGGCATTTACGTGCAAAATCTCATCAATGACAGAAATTTTCTCTGTAAAATTACTGCTCTGATTTTGAAAACTAAATGGCAAGAGACAGCACAGCATTAAAAGCACTGCATTCTATATCAGTTGTTTCTACAAATTACCTTGTCCTAGTTTTTTTTTTTTGTTTGGTTGGGTTTTTTTAATTTAGTTTTGGTTTGTTTCTTAATGTCTTCCTCTGTTCAATATGGATGATACATCTGAGAAGAAAAGTGGTATAACTTTTTCTTGGCTAGCTGTCAATCATATTAATTCCAGCAAAATTGCTTTCTTTAAATTAATCATAGAAGAGATTCCCAAGGCAAAATAAAGCATGAATAAGTCCATGTTTACAAATGAAAGGGCACATCACTGGCGTCTAGTACAACAATTAATAGAAAAGAATCATAGAAACAACCAGGTTGGAAGAGACCTCCAAGATCATCCAGTCCAACCTAGCACCCAGCCCTATCCAGTCAACTAGACCATGGCACTAAGTGCCTCATCCAGGCTTTTCTTGAACACCTCCAGGGACGGTGACTCCACCACCTCCCTGGGCAGCCCATTCCAATGGCAAATCACTCTCCCTGTGAAGAGCCCCCTCCTAACATCCAGCCTATACCTCCCCCATCACCACTTGAGACTGTGTCCCCTTGTTCTGTTGATGGATGCCTGGGAGAAGAGACCAACCCCCACCTGGCTACAGCCTCCCTTCAAGTAGTTGTAGACAGCAATGAGGTCACCCCTGAGCCTCCTCTTCTCCAGGCTAAACAACCCCAGCTCCCTCAGCCTGTCCTCATAGGGTTTGTGTTCCAGGCCTTTCACCAGCTTTGTCGCCCTTCTCTGGACACCTTCCAGCCAGTTTTGTTCTGAAAAAAGTCCCTTATTTTACTTTATTCTTTTATGGTTACTAAACACCATGAACACTTCCCCTCCCCATGTTTCATAAATTCTGTATTTACTATGTAAAAATAAACCAGCTGTACCTTTAGTGAGGACTGAGGCTTTGATTTCAATGTTTCCTAGCAGAGAAATTAGAATGATGACAGTTTACCAGCATTTAAAGAACATTTTCTGTCATAGACACGCGCATAGCTGTGAATAGTTTAAACCAGGCATGGATGCTAACCATAACTCTTTTTATTGTTGTGATTTTCCAAATACCATTTGGAATGGTAATAGTTTATAGTGTCTCCATGTGTCAGCCCTTATGCGAGTAACTCTCCCTAAATCTGGGATTAAAAACGAAAACCCTTGTTCTGGTGGATTGTGCTAGTTTGAGCCTAGCTAGCATGTTTTGGTGAGAAGAACTAGATGATAGGCTGTAAAATGAAAACAATGGTGAGGTCTACTTCCCTCACAGTCTTGCTGGGATGTGTAAAGAAGAAAGGCAAAACAAAGATTACGGCACTTGCTTCTTCTCTTCGCTGGGGAGCTTTGCCTGCTGGGGAGAAGCTGAGGCTGCTGGCTGGACTCCATCTTGCTTTCTAACCTCACCCTCCTTTTGCTTGGCTGCTTCACCTTGCTTTTTAACCCTCTTGGCCGAACCTCCATTCTTCCTTAGGACTGGGGTAAGGTTGAGAGGGGTAGGGGGAAGGTGAGGGGTGGTTGAGAGCCCCTCCTGGGGACTCAGGTTTCTGGGAGGGGAATTGTGTTTGTATTACCTTTTTTACCTTGTATATTTCTGTCTATAACTGTATATACTGTAAATATCTACTTGTAAATTGTGCCAGCTGTAAATATAAGCTTCATTCAAATTTCCAGAGCCGGCTGAGTCTAGTCTGGGTGATTTCTAAAAGTGTGGGGGGGGGCGGGGGACACCCAAACCATCACACTCCAGTTTCACCTTTTTCTTTAGAATGACATCTCTGTGAAGATGGTTATAGACTAGAAATTCTTCCACATCTAACTTCATTATGATGGAACTACACAAAGTTTCTTGGCAACTCTTAAAAACAATACATATGCAGAAAATACCCTGTCTGCCCAACTGTCTTGGCAGACATCTTGCTATTGATCAGGAGATGATCTTGATCCATTTGACATTCTCAGAATCACAGAATCAGTCAGGGTTGGAAGGGACCACAAGCACCATCTAGTTCCAAACCCCCTACCATGGGCAGGGACACCCTACCCTAGATCAGGCTGGCCAGAGCCTCATCCAGCCTGGCCTGAGCCTCATCCAGCCTGGCCTTAAACACCTCCAGGGACGAGGCCTCAACTACCTCGCTGGGTAACCCGTTCCAGGGTCTCACCACTCTCATGGTGAAGAACTTCCTCTTCATGTCCAGCCTGAACCTACCCATCTCCAGCTTTGCTCCAGCTTCTTGGTAAGGTGAACGGAATTCCTTTCACAATACCTCTAACTCATTGATTCAGACAAACCTAAAGGATGTTATTTGATCACTCTTAATATCCCAGATTGTTTTCAGCCCTGTAATCCACAGGGTTCATTCCCATTGACCTTTATTTTGTAAAACAGAAAGGTGAATCTGTTGAGGCAGGATGATCTAACACATCTTTTTATTTGTCCCAGATACAACATTTATTGCTCTTCCTCCAACTTCTGACAGTAGCCAGGAAGGAAGCCAGCAGGCTTATGTCTGATCTGGTAAACTAGAAGAGATACTGATTAATGAGGAAATATTTCTATGGTAGATTAAATATGTAATCTAGGCTTCAAATGAGGATGCTCTGAATCCTAATTAGGACTCTTCCAGTTCTCCCAGGGGGACAGATTTGTGACAGATTAGTCATAAATACGGTTCTTGAGGGGAACAGGCTGAATGCTCTCAATTGGATAAACTCCCGTCACAGATTTACTATAACTAGTTTCCAAGACTTTTGGGAGAGATTTTTGTTGAGACAATGTCACTGCCACATCTTTCATTCATCTTGCTTAACATCTGTCATTTCTCTTTTAATATTACCTCACCCAGGTGTGAGCGGCACAGAAGGATAGAGAAGTCAGACACAGTGGAAAAAAAACACTGTCTCCCTCTCTGACAATTAGTTATTTGAGTAACTTCACACACATGAGAGGAAGGGAGAAATGTGCTTGCTGATAGTTTTAAGATCTATAGTCCTTTCATCAGTAGTATGTACTCTTTCACATCTCTTAAAGCAAAATCTGTTTGATGCTTCATGAAATAGCATTTTGTCTTGTTGAATGGAACACTGGAAATGATCCTGACTGAAGTAATCTCAAAATATGATATTAAGTACAATATTGCATGAGATGCTTTGTGTTGTTTGCTTATAAGATTTCACTACCATCACCTATAGAGAGAAGTGTTCATGTTTTGAACAGGAATTCTTTCTGTCCTTCCTGCAATCTTAAATATTTCTTTATTTTTACTGAAGCTGGTTTAGTTTCTGCTCTGTTGTTTGGTTTGTGTTTTTTTTTTTTCCTTAAGATGGGAAGATATCTATTTCAGAATATTTCATTCTATAAATTGGATGATGTGTATTAAGAACTTTGTAAATGAGACCTTTCTTTTACATAATAAGTGTTGCCACTGCTACTTCCTGGTAATATTTGAGTTATGCTGTGGATATGATTACACAGTCAGAATACACAAGCTTTCAGAATGTATCTATTTAGAAGTAGGTGGAATTTTTAGAAAGAGCATGCTCTATTTGAAACAGAAATCTCCTGTGACTGACCTGGTGATAAAGGCAGTGTATAATTCAATGCTAGCTTTCTTTGCTTGTCTGTAATACAGCAGACGTTCTGGCATCAGCCCCATCTTCAAGCCACATAAGAAGCAAACTCCTTGCTAACTAGCTGATAAAACATCATGTCTGCTGCTTACTAGCAGGCAGGGAAAACAATATCAAGATTTTCTCAGGCATATATACTTAATTAGCCTGTGATCCATCAGAAAAGAAAAACAATACTTCACAGACATTCTTTAATCCCCATAAATGTAAACTCTTCTTGCAGAATCAGTCAGATGTTCTTAAAACATCATCTTAACACATTTTATTACTAACATTGGGATGGCTAGATCTAACAGCAAGTACCTTGAAATGCCACATCTAGGCAACCATGAATGCTCTGAAAAATCAGCATAGTTATTGAATAAAAGTAGAATAGTAATAAACTTTGAAGAGTCAAGAGACTTAGAAGTTCACCTAGATTTTTTTTAATAGAATAAAATCATCAGAATAGGAAATCATTTATATAAATGAGTGAATATAAATATTAATAATATTATAATCAAAAAAAATACACACCTGTGAAGAATTTTAATAGTTTCTTCTACTCCCATTCTAGAGTCCAATTACAGAAACCCAGTTTTTTTCATACTGAATTTCTTCGCAACAACCTCAAAGTGTCTTGCAACCAGTTTAAACAAGCATCCATGGTTATAATTTAGTGTTATATCAGAACTAACTTTTATGAATGAGAACAACATTTCTGAAGGTGCATTATCTCATTTAACACTGTCATTAATATTCCTGCTTTACTGGATAGTAGAATCATAGAATCAACTAGGTTGGAAGAGACCTCCAAGATCATCCAGTCCAACCTAGCACCCAGCCCTATTTAGTCAACTAGACCATGGCACTAAATGTCTCATCCAGTCTTTTCTTGAACACCCCCAGGGACGGTGACTCCACCACCTCCCTGGGCAGCCCATTCCAATGCCAATCACTCTCTCTGGCAAGAACTTCCTCCTAACATCCAGCCTATACTTCCCCCGGCACAACTTGAGACTGTGTTTGCTGAATTCTAGCAACATTTTTATCCTCTGTACTTCATAGCTCTAGAGCCTAGCCTTCACAAATGTTCATACAATCATCTCCCTTCCCTTTAATCTAATGACAATTATCACTTTTATTTTGTGTGAAACCTGTTGTAAACTATTTCATGGTAAATATAAATCAATACTGATGATGAAAATCTAGCAGCTTCACTATAAAAGTTGAACTCCAGTAACTAGTTTCCTCAAAAATGCCAATACCAAATGTCTCTCTTAGAATTACTAAACAAAAAAAAAAAATAATTGTATTGCTTTGTAAATTCTCTCTGAAGTTGGATAGAATACAGTTAATATACTTCATAATGAAACAAGAGAACTGAGTTAGAAATCTTAGTTCAGATTTCTGATGAGGGCTTCACTCAATCTGATAAGTAGTAACTCTGTAAGTTTTTGACTGAAAAATGAAGTGTGGCTTGAAATGCATCAGCCTTAGTCAGATTGATTTCTTTCTGCACACAGAGATCTATTAAAACTGCACCAAACTGGAGGTGTGATGCTGCTAATTGATAAAATTGGTCAGATGTACATGAAGGAAATCTGAAACACGAATCATGAGTGTATGAAATTACTTGAATTAATCCGACTTGCGTCTTGAATTGTCCTATGCCTCTATTTACTACAACAGGTGATATAATACAAATATGCCAGACCAGAAGAAAGCTGGGAGTGGATCTGTTTGTTTTTTTTTTTTATCTTAATGCATCATTCATTTGAAGTTGAAATAACAAATGGTCACAGGTCAACTCAACTTAGAATAAGATACTTAGCTTCAAGTTTGGAAAGGGACCTGAGGCTGAATTTGGCCTGCTAAAATTTGTCTTCTCAGCATTGCTGGTCAGCTTCTTTCAGCCAGTATAAAGCTTCATTTAGCCTGCCTACATGAAGGACTCCCCTTTTCCAAGTATAGTTATAATACAAAGTTATTGCAAGTTTCCCATTCTTAACAACATTAAACACCTGCCTTGTTCTGATGAGGACTTTCAAGATCACATAGTTTTTAAGTTAGCACACACATAGAAGTAGTACCACTAAGAAGTATTTCCACAAAGTAAAAGTCACCTTGGGCATATATGCTTGCACTGGAAGGGGATTATAAGGTAAACAATAAAGAAAGAGCTTTGCCTTTCATTATTTGCTGATCCTATGATACTTCGGAATTACAGGTTTGTATTACTGAAAAACAAAGATATGCAGCAACCTGTTCTGTAAAAGTTGTGAGATATCAAACTTCAACATAGCAAAATGACATATTGAAAAATAACTTAAAATATTTTAAATAGGTTTTTAATAAACTGATTCTAGATTTCTTGCTCACTGACCACTACAAATAAGATCACTGTAATTAGGAATACGAGAGCTAGATTGTGGTCTGACACAGACACACACTGAGCTAAGCCCATGTTCTACAAGCCTAAGGAATGAACGGGGAGGAACTGAACGTGACCACACGTCAGGGTCCTTCCTTATTATAAACACAGTATTTCAAGTTTGGACATGGACTGGAAAGCTGCTGTAGCTTGACTGTCCACATGTCTGCAATTTTAGGAGGCTGTACAATTGAAACAGGCAAGTAAAACCATTCTGTGTTACTGACAAACCTTCCCTCTGCCTCTAGCTGGAAGCTAGGCACTCTGGTGTACGTATAATAATGGAAAGTTTTTTATGCACAGAAAGCTCTGGGATATTCAGGCTTAGAAGCATTTTTCTGTGAGCTATGCCTATAGAAGAGAAATAGGATTTATTACTTATTGGATTGGAAAAGAATAAGATCATTAAGTCTTTGAATTTTAAAAAGAAAATCAGGATACTTTTTTTTCAGTGAAGCTTATCAACACAGCTATGACACAAGAAGAAATTATTTATTCTTTTTTGGAAATTCCACGTCATTTGTGGATTTCCATTTACCAGCAATGGCAAGATATCTTGTACTCAGTGTTCAAAACAGCTCATCTCAGTGTGTAAGATGTTGAACCTTGGATAAGTCGCATGCGTATGTTCATCTAATTAGGTCTATTGCCACTTAGATTCTCTTGCAGGGGGAGAATTGGTTTTTTGCTTGTATTTTGACTGTCTCACTGAAGCACATTAATTTTTTAATTTTTTTTTTCCCTAAGAAACCAAACTGGACAGCAACAACACTGAATTTAGCAGATGGTAACCTAGAGGCATCAGAGCATTCTTAGAACATAGAATTCAGTGAAGCGCAAATATTAACTTGAAGGTCTTTGAACAAAATTCTGTTTTTAACATCTTTTGTTAAGGTCATAGTTTTAGGAAGAAAGAACAAGTATGCATTAAAAACCATCAAGCAGCTTTTGACTTAGTGAAAAACTTAGCTCATTCTGTGTTGTCAGCTCATATAGGCTACTAATTCTAAGCCACCAATCTACATTAGTGCATGAAATACCATGTTCCCTTACATGAGCAAATAAATAAAGCAATACGTTACAGGGGAAACCAGCTGAAAGAATGGCCAGCGATTTACAGAACCAAACATCACTGTCATGCTAGTGCAGAATGCTTTACATGATGGAACTATGTTTCTTTTAAGGATCTGTATTTGAACACATAATGGCACACCTCATCGTTTGTCATGGCACTCCTACCTCTCAGTTTCATCTTGATTTTGAAGGTAGCAGTTGATTGTGTTGACTAAAAAGCTAAATAAGCGACCATATAGAGACTTTGCCAAGAGATCCTGGTAAAACTCTGCGATCTCTATAGTGTGTCTCCGTACAATCATGTCTCCTAAGAGAGAAAGCAGAAAATGGAGATGAAAGCACATTTTAAAGCTTTCCTTATGCAATTTTAGCTACATCAAATGTAGTTACAGTTACTTCTCCTTTGCCAAACCTATACACAATGTTAGATTTGGGGGTGAAGTCTTTACTGAAGGATGAGAAGACTGTCAATATTTGCATGCTCTTCAGTTTGGAAACATACACATTTGTACTTAATTCAATAGAAAAGGGTATGAGTTCTACTGGAAGGTGGCCCTGCCTATGTCAAGAGGGTTATAACTAGATGATCTTTAAGGTCCCTTTCAACTCTGTGATCCTTTAATGAGTACCACACAGAACTACAATTCGCTGAGTTTTTCCAGCTTTTTTTATTTCAAGACACTCCTGTTGATTTTAATTCTTAGTATTAATATTTAACATGTTATCTTGACACACTTTCGTAAGATCAATGAAGTCTGAAGTCAATTAGTGTTAGACTGAAACTGTTATCTACCATATTACAAAGACACTTCTTACTCAGTGGCCCAGTCTGACAATGCGTGGCAGATAATCCCACATATTCCTCAGAAAAATGACAAGACCATGCCAGAAACAAGAAATAAAGAATTGTCTGCTTTTACAATTCTCAAAATCAGAAGGATCAAAATGTCAACCAGGCCTGATCTATAGGAAGGTAAGCTTAGAAAAGATTACCTTTAAAATACTGAACATCAGTTGTTAAGGCCGAAGCAAGCTCATCTGGTGAAACCTGCAGCATCCCTGCCACTGAAATGAAAAGACAATGTAAAGAAAGCCTGATTTGTGCCCCATTGCATATTTTACTATTCATAACCTTTTCTTATGTAGATGCTATTTTTGAACAGTGAAGGAATCCACACATTAAAAAGTGCTGTCATAGGAGTAATCAAAATTAATGAACACATAAAATCGGATTACTATAATCAGCACTTTGTGAAGTTTGAACCTATCTGTATATTCTGTTACAGCTTTCTTTCCCCTTTAAAGATTACTAAGGACTTTCCTCAGGGCTTGGCAGACTTTCCAGGGCTTGGCAGATTTTCTCTCGCATTAGAGTTAAGGTATGCTGCTTATTGACATTCTGTATCCATAAGCCACTTTGAGGAGATTTTTTTAAGTGACCAAGAGGGCAAACTTCAAAGCACAGAAACAACAGACCCTTTTAAGACACAGATTTTTGAAGGTAAGGAATTCTGTTCAATGCAAATTGCTCAGCTGTTGACAAGCAATGCAAGAGCATTTTAAAAGAAGCCTGCACAAAGCACACTGTGCAATTTCTTCTGGTAAATGATAGCATTGAACAGGGTACTGAATTAAACAATCTGTAATACTAGCATTTTATTTCATGCCAGAAAATTCTGTAGTTTCTAAGACATCCCAGTCTTTCTGCAGTCATTTACAAATTTTCAGAATGATTTTTTTGTTTGTTTGTCATCTCCCTGGAACTGTGTTTCAATCTGTTAGTGAATCAGTGCAATGGTCCTGCTGTGGGAACAGGCAGGCGATGCTCCAAGGTCACATTCTACTGACCTTGCTCCAGTAGCTGCAGGTCTGACACAAATGCTGTCTCAGCGTCTGTTAGAGCCGTAAAGCGAATGTCTCCAAGATGTAAAATTGCTGCGAGAATTACAAACAGGTTCTCCACCTCCTGCACATATTTTATGCAGAATTAAACATAAAGAAGAGATCTGTTGGGCACAGCAGTGAAAGGCAACGTTTTATAAAAATAAAAGTTCTATCAATTTGCATCATTGGCACTTGCTAAAGTTAAAAAGTATTCCTGTGTGAACTATTAATAGGAAACTGAAATTCAGAAATTAAACTGGAACCTTTCTAGGACATAAAACCCTGACATTATTTTTGTTGTTGGGATGGGCCTCTGTCCCTCTGGTTTCATAGAATCATAGAATGGTTTAGTGTGGAAGGGACCTCAAGGATCATCCAGCTCCAACCCCCTGCCATAGGCAGGGACACCTCCCACTAGAGCAGGCTGCTCAAGGCCTCNAGACCTTGTAAATAATCCCTCCCCAGCCTTTCTGTAGGCTCCCTTCAGATACTGTTTCGTTAAGGGAGATCCAGGTTCTCTCAAAATACCACATTGTGTTAAGAAAGCTTTTCAGACTATGATTAAAAACACTGAAGCATCTTTAATGGATGCATTATTTTTGTAAGAAACAAACCTTCTCCACAGAGAATTTCCACCATGTCAGTTTCCCTGTTGGGAATAGCAAGGGTTGATTTTTCCTCAGCCAATTCTATTCGCAAACAAAGTGTCTAGCTCTAAATTGTAAGAAGTTCCTGGTTCTAAAAGCTGTAGTTATGGTCTAAAAGAAACAAAACCCACCTCCTTTACCTACACGTTTTTTCCCTCATGACTGCATGCCAGGTTCTAATGCCTCCAAGGCTGTGAAGCACTTAGCCATAGGGCTAGATTTTCCCTGGCCTCATTTTTACAACAGCAAGAAAATAATTTTCTTGGTGGTTTGGGGTTTTTTTTGGTGGTTTGTCTGTTTGTTTTATTATATTTTTTAAATGTTTTTAAACTCAAGCAAAAAATTCATCAAAGAAATATGAACCAAAAAACATCAAGGCATGGAAACCACTGTGTGATTTTCAGGCTTTTTGAAGTCAGTTATGTAACAAAGCCATTCCTTTAAAATTATAAAACAGGAAACCTGATATCTACTACAGCATTACAAGGCATTATGAACAGACTAAGTTAGTTTATTATTCTTGAAATATTTTTTGCAAATTAATATTTGGAATTAGCCAGAACATTCCCTTTATTCTAAGATGATGACAGTGTATTCAGGACACACTGAATCCAAGCTTGGATGACTCTTCAATTGTTTTCAAAAGCAGTAGGCAAAAAAAAAAAAAGGGGGAGAGAAGCTTTTCCTCTCATTCCTTCTTTCTATTTAATATGCCCATCATCAGAGAACATTAAAAATATTACAGTCTTTCTGGGATACAGATCACAGCACCTCCAATGATGTTTAAGCAAGTTTGAGTCTCTAAATGACACTTTAAGACAAGAACTTCAATCTCGTATTGTACAAAATAGATGTAAATATGGCAACAGTATGTTTGTTCCCATTATAGAGTACCAAAGCTGCAGGTTAAAAAAAATAACATTCACAGGAAAAGTCTGATTAACTCTTACAGCAGACAAATAGACATGCTAATATGCATTCAAACTAGGCTGCTATGTCCTGCTTCTTGAGAAGGCCTCTTAGGCAAGATGGAAATAGCACAGTAATACAGTATACTTCTTGTTTGGTTGTTAGCTTACTCAGAATTGGTCTGGGAGTGGCTGTATAGTACTGAATTAGAGCAGGCTGGAATAGCTGTTTATTCTGGTAATTTTGATAAGGCCTCAGGTTTAGTTGATGGTCCAGATTCCAAAACACTTTCTCATTGTGCTCTAAGACACATGTTCCCTTAACTATTTTTTAATAAACATTAACATTCCTTGCAAGATACCATCAAAGACTGCTAAGGAATTTTTATGTAGTTCTCCAAAGAGATAATCTATCATCAAATGTGGCTACACAGCCAAGGAATAACGCATACAGACCTTTCCATGTACCTTAGAAGTAATGGGTAGAAAATTTAGGAAGTGTCTACTATTTTTTTATCTACATATTCCCTTTTAACCTCCAGCACTAGAGATTAGTCTGCAGTACTCTGGAATACCACAGATTTTCAGACTCCTAAATGATTATTCTAACACTGCATTGACACAGAGGACCCTTGAGGATGGCTTAACGCTTTTCTGAGAGGCAGCTAACTTTGTCTCAAGAACTCTGAACAAACTGAAGTGCTGGATCCAAAGGAATACTGTGTTCTCAGGCAGTTTCTTCAGGCTTATAAAATGTGATTCATTAATCATTCAGTTATTTATGTGCTGAAGTCCTTCCTCAACAGAACAGAAAGGTTAATGAAAGAGTTAGAGAGATCTACTCATCGGTGAATGCTGGGCTAAATGCAGAAGTTCCAGGAACTTTTGCTACAAAGTCCACAGGTGCACAACTTAAGCCACTAACAGTAAGGAAGAATTCTGTCAAACACATCCATATGTGTTCAATTTTGTACGTGGACACATGGATATTCATTAAAGAAAACCCAGCAAGTTGGGTTTTTTTTTGTATTAAAAGATGGCATAGGTTACCAAAAAACATTTGTTACTACCTTCACTAGGGAATGCCTAACTACATAACGTACCATTGCCAAAGAAGCCTACCTTACACCTAAAAAGCAACTTCATGAGACTCTCGATTTTTTCTGTTGATAGTCCTTGATCCCTTTTTTATTACAACTGTTGCCCATTTCTCATGTCTTATGGTAATGTAGCATACTGCTACATTTCCCCCCTCCCTCGTCTTTTTTCTTAGGATGCCAAATACTATGTAGAGATAAATAAGATTTGACCTCCTTTGAGAACCACTGTTGCTTATGCATTTGTTTTGCAGAAGAGCCCTAGCTACAGTATGCTAGACAGTATACACGTATGCAAGAAATGTGGAGAGTTTGCTAAATATTCTAGTATTCAGATATGAATTACAAAGCTTGCGTGAATTCTTACACTCAACCTCCCATTTCTTCTCATCCTGTCCCACCTCTGTCCTCCAGAATATCTTCTTGATTAATTTTCCAAATTCTCTTCTTCATTAGCTTTACTGGATTAAAGACAAACATCAGCTCTATCTTCTTTTTTGCTTTTTGCTGGTTAAGTCAGCTCTTTCAAGTTCTCCAGCTCTAATTTTCTTTGACGAAATATTCATTCACTTCTTTTCAGGCACTGCTAGCACAAGCATTTGGAATGTTGTGTTTCACAAAATTAAAAGGGACAAAAAGATAATCAAGAAAAGGACAATATTCCCTCGGGTTTTGTGAGGTTTCTGTCACATGGGATTTGATTGTTTCTTTTTATCTATGTAATTGTGCTAGTTTGAGCCTAGCTGGGATGTTTTGGTGAGAAGAATTAGATCATAGGCTAAGAAATGAAAACAATGGTGTCTACTTCCCTCACAGTCTTGCTGAGATGTGTAAAGAAGAAAGGCAAAACAAAGATTAGGGCACTTTGCGCTGGGCTGTTCTCTTCTGCTTTGCCTGCTGGGGTGAGCTGCAGCTGCTGGCTGAACTCCATCTTGCTTTCTAACCTCACCCTCCATTTGCTTTTGTGGCTGATTCACTTTTGCTTCTTAACCCTTTGGGCGAACCTCCATTCTGCCTTGGGACTGG
>WAAF01004158.1:0-22681 GCA_013400475.1 Tricholaema leucomelas | reverse complement strand
TGCCCTCAACCTTCACTGCTTCAACCAGAAGCACTAGCAGAGTGCTGTTCCCAGCTGATTCAGCTGGCAAAGGGCTCCTCGAGCTCTCCCTACTCTGCTCACAGCACCAGCTTTTGCCTTTCTTGCCCCTGCCTGAAGGCAAGAATTTGAGCTCTTGAAAAGACACATGGTCTCAGTGGGTTTTGCCAGTTGAATCTAATGAGGA
The DNA here is from genome assembly GCA_013400475.1 of Tricholaema leucomelas. Taxonomy (NCBI): domain Eukaryota; kingdom Metazoa; phylum Chordata; class Aves; order Piciformes; family Lybiidae; genus Tricholaema lacrymosa; species Tricholaema leucomelas. Next base: position 22,476 of record WAAF01004158.1, on the reverse strand, counting down.
GAAGTTCTCAGGTTGCTTCAGCAGTGTGTATCAGGATAGAAGGAGTGTAATCCCAGTCTGGGGGGTACTAGTTAACCACCTGGAATATACTGTTCCTCTTGGTTGTTAGCCATGCTGCCAAGCATTGCTCTGGGGGTGATGTCATGAGCAGCCTCAAACAAGTACAGTACTGCCTCTCTGAGTCCCTCAGTGCTCCCTGCCAGCTTGTGAAGCCCTCGTGCTGTTTCAACCATGGCCTTTGTATTCCTGACCAAGGAAAATTTCAAGACATGAACTGAATTTAGAGCAAATTTAATATGTACATGAAGGCCAACCAGGCAATCTTAAGTCTGCAAATACCACATGGTGGCAACAAGGGGAAGGGAGAACAAGAATCTACAGAGTTCACAGGTCTTGTTCCTCCATGACGCTGTGTGTTTCTGAAGAGCTGTCTTAGGGCATAAAGTGCCAAGATGGTTTGACATGGCTTGTCCCATATGAGTCAGTTATTCCTGTGGTTTGGTCCAGTAATGTCACAGCAGGAGTGTTTCACTGATTGGCAAAAAGTGATTGTCCAGACATTTGGATCAGGCAGAGCTGCTGCTTAACTATCCAGGCACATGTTCCTGCACACTCTCCTACCTGCAGTGCTGCTGCTTGTGATGAGCAGTGCTCACTTCCCACCTCCTGGACTCCAACCAAGCCCCGTGAATAGTTTCAGTTCCTTCAGAGAGCAGCCAGCATTTCCTGACCTTTCTCCAGCTTTTAACAGCTGTTTGGGTGCAGAGCAAATAGGACTGGAAGGATCTGTGAAAGGCTATGTTGTAGTTGCTTGTGCTACCCCAAGGAAGATCATCATGAGCATTTAACTGCTGTGAATGTAAGTTCTGATCAAATGCTTGGCATGGAAGGTGCTTGGTATGAGATTCTGGTGTTCACCCTGGTGACACCCAGTGTCTGGGGGACCCAGAGACCTAAAGGCACTTGCGGAAAGAGCTGATGGCCAGAAAGCCTGAGCAGAAATGTAAATCTTTGCCGTGCTTCACACTTCCTTCTTCCTTCAGTGCCAGCACCCTGCTCTTGCAGCTATTTCACAACAGTGGGTTCAAGGACAAGCCCCTCTTGCAACCTCTGTAGGACCCAAGTGTAGGACAGACCAAAAATGGAGGGTCACCAAAGTTCATCCAGAAAGTAAGTGCCTTCCTTTGCTGTAGGCCTCTTGGGGTTTTGGCGAGGAACACAATGGTGACAGGACAGGGGGCAGGACACTCTGATCCAAAGTCATGCATTTCAGATTCGTTTTTCCCAGTGGGGTGGATGTGTATGTGGGTGAACACACATAGGTGGTGAGACAGGCCTTCAGATAGATGTGTGGAACAGCAGTAACTTTGTGACAAAAAGAACAGCGTAGAGAAGTGAAAGACGTTATGGAAAGCCTTGTGTAGTCTTGTCTTTGCCCATTTGCCTTGCATTTGACTAAAACAAACCAGAGAGAGATGGCAAGCAGCCTTGTGACGTGCCTTCTATTCTGACAAATTGCCAAAGGCCCTGGGTCTGGTGCCAGGCTGCTGGCTGTGCGTGCAGGCTAGCGATGTTGGGGGGAGACTGGACCAGGAGCAGGCAGGGCCACTGTGCTTGGCATCCCTGTGCCAAAGCCATTTTGGCAGCAGGGGCTTTGAGCCTGGCAGAGGGTTGGCACGCTGAAACGCTGCGTGTAGCAAACTGTTTTTAGCTTTGCTTCACAAAGGGAGGCTTGTCAAGATGTTTAAATAGTGCTAGTCTGCCAGAACAGATGTCTGACTCCTTGTGTAGGCCGGCAGCTGTCCTGCCTCAGGTACCCTTCTGTGCCTCACTCAGTCTTGTGTCTCTTCTCCCTAGCCTCAAATTCCCCTTCCCTCCACATCAGCCCAGTTGTGTGTATCATCCAAGTCATGCTAAAGCAGCAGGATAGCCACCGTTCCTTTGTCTCATCTGTGTATTCAGTTCTCCCCTTCAGCTGCCTCTCATGGCTCTAGAGCTGTCTCTGCAGGTGATGTGGTTCACATGAGTTTATCTCACCATATTTCTGATGACTTCACCCTGGGATAACTGTGTGGGATCCAGTGCTGAGCCCATCACAGCCTAAGCTCTAGTTCCACTGGTGGAACAGACCCCATCATAGCCTAAGGCTGCAGCCACATTGCAGTCATCATTCTTCTCTGCCAACCTAGCAGGGAATTTGTCACCTGGGTGCAAAGGCTAACGTCTCTTGAAGGGTTCTGGATCATCTGGTCCAAAGAAATACAACTGGAAAAGTAATTAATAGCACTCAGATGTTGGTGTGTGGATGCAGAGAGAGTTTGTTCTCCACATGCTGCTGTGAGCAGTAACAAGATCACTGCCTCCGAGGGAGTTATTTTAAGGGTCAACAGGTAGGAGCTTACGTTCATTGATGATGCTCATCTTTTGAGGAAAATGAGCTACTCCTACACATGTTTTTGAGCTGAATTAAAGGGCCTGGAGAACAAGAGCTGCTGAGGTAACTGTAGTTGTTTAGTCTGGAGAAGAGGAGGCTCAAGGGAGACCACATTGCTCTCTACAACTACTTAAAAGGAGGTTTGAGTAACGTGGGAGGAAGTCTTTCCTCCATAGTAATAAATGATAGGACAAGAGAAAATGGCATTAAGTTGATCTAGGGGAGGTTTAGTTGCATGTTAGGAAACATTTATTTACTCAAAGAGTGGTCAGGCATTGGAGCAGGCTGCCCAGAGAGGTGGTGGAGTCCCCATCCCTGGAGGTGTTCAGTAAATGTGTGGCCTGTGCACTTCAGGTCATGGTTTAATGGCCATGGCAGTGTTAGTTTGGTATTTGGATTTGGTGAACTTAGAGGTCTTTTCCAACTGACACAATCTAAGATGTGTAGTACTAGCAGTGGGGGCAGAAAGATGACTGAATGGAGTAATGTCTATGGATGGCTCTCTTCTCTGTAAAAACCTGGGTCAGTGTCATCTCCCATTCTTTGAAGGAGGAGACAGTCAAGGCAGGAACTGCAAGTGGCATAGAATCTCCAGCGCCTTCTGCCACCCATCCCCTCCCTGGCAGTGGTGACATTTTTATCTGAGACATGGATATCAAAGAGTGTAGTGAAGTTAATTAACACACCCTGGAAGACATAGAAGTTGGGAATCTTGTTTGTGACAATCTGACAACATGACCTCATTTGGAGGAATTAAAAGGGCTGTAATCAAAGTGAAGATCAGCAGAAATCCACACATTTCATGCTTTTATCTGTCATTGGCTGTTCTAACAAAGAAAGAAAAGGAGCAGCTGCCTCTGTGAGATGTTAAGGATTGCATTATATCCCAAGCCACCAGCTCTGCCACCACAGCCCAAGTAGTGTGCCGGAGAAGGAGGGAGCCCTTCCTCCGGATCTTTCCTGGCCCATGGGGTGGCACTTGGGCTTCCGCCCCAGCTCTAGGGCTTGTGATCCTGCCCCAACACCTGGCACTAGTGAGGGATTTGGAGAGGCCTTGTTGTAGAATCATTTAGGTTGAAGAAGACCTTAAGATCATAGAGTCCAACTATTAACCCTGCTCTTTCAAGTCCACCACTAAGCCATATCCAGAAACACCACAACTACACAGCTTTCAAACACCTTTAGGGATGGGGAAATCACAGAAACACTCAGGTTGAAAAGACCCTCAGGATCACTAAGTCCAACCACAACCCCACTCTACAAGGTTCACCCTAAACCATATCCCCAGGCACCACATCCAAATGACTTTTAAACACATCCAGAGTTGGTGACTCCACCACCTCCCTGGGCAGCCCATTCCACTGCCTGACTACTCTTGCTGGGAAATTTCTTTTCCTAATATACAGTCTAAACCTCCCTATTTGCAGCTTGAGGCCATTCCCTCCTGTTCTATCACTATTTACCTGTGAGAAGAAACCACTCCCTGGGCAACCTGTTCCAATGCCTGACAATCCTTTCAGTGAAATTTTTTTTCCTAATGTTCAGCCTAAGTCTGCCCTGGTGCATCTTGAGGCCATTCCCTATTCTATCACTCTATCACTGATTTCTTTCCTTCCTGGCTTGGAGGTGTCACATGTTGCCTCACCTGGAAACTTACTCATGATATCGAAACCCTCAGTGGTCTTTTCCTTTGCTTCATTCTGTTCACTGTTGGTGTTTCAGGATGGTCAGTTAAGCAGCTGGTGGTGTTGAAAGCTGAGTTGGATGGCACCATGGTCTAGTAAGACGTGGTAATGGTAGGGAGGTTGGAACTGGATGATCTTCCATCTCAAACCTTTCTGTGGTTGTTTGATTTGGGGAGAAAATCTAAGACAAAAGCAGTGCTGTTTATTTTGGGGTCGCAGATAGAAGAGGATGGCATTGCTTGTGTCAGGCTGTGTACAGAAGAAAGCAGACTGAGAAGATGCAACAGACTTGGAGAAGTGAGTTAAAAAGACAGATATTTTTCTCTCCAGCATTTGTGTTACAGATCAGACACAGGTCCTGTATTGTCAGGAGGAGCCTTACCGGTATGCTGTGATTGCTTCGAGTTGACAGAACAGGGAATGGGGGTGTGGAGGGGGTCCCAGCTATTCCCAAGTGAATTGCTCGAGGGGTGCTTTGCCTGGGTGTTTTGTTAACTGCAGAACTTACCTTCTCCTGCAGCTGGTCCTTTTGCCCAGGAACATGAAATGCAAGGGAATTCTGTGCTTTCTAAGTCATTTTTCTCCCCCCTTGCCCTGCTCTTTTTTTTTTTTTTTTGAGAGGAGAAGGGTCAGCTCTCAGGACGTTACTGGAATTACCAGATGGTGCTGGCACACGTGGGGAGTTTGGGATTTGTGGCCAAAGGAGGACTAAGAAACAAATGCCTGGATGCAGATGTTTTCATTTCCATCTTATGGCTGTGTATCTAAAATAAATAGCGCTGCACTTTCTTCAATGATGTGGGGTTTTCTCAGGCTCTGCACCCCCAGACTCTCAGCTGACCCTTTGCTTTCAGACCTACCAGCAGAAAAGAGGCAGGTTCCTAGCATGTAGGGGTGGGCAGTGAGAATCCATACCTGCGTGCCTGTGCTTACAAGCTGGCTGCTGGAAACACTGGAGCAGCTGAACTGCTCAGCACATGGGTAACATCGAATTAGCGGCATTGTTTCTGAAAGCGGGTTCCTGCTGCAGCCAGTGGTCACAGTCATTGCTTTGGACAGCCTGCTCTAAGGTAATTTAATTTAAGCACCCAAATGAGAGAGAAGCAAGAGATGTTTTTTAAAAAACAGAAGCAGAAGACCACACTTTTTATACCTAAAATGCCTCCTGCAATGAACCCTAGCCACGCAGTACAATCGTTTGGCAAAAGCCCAAAGATTTCAGGATCAGTGGTGTGAAGGATCAGTAGGGAACAATGCAGTGTTATTCAGGTGAAGGGTTGACACTAATTCCTTCCCAGGCTTTAATCTGGGGGCAGTGGGGTTTCAGAGGGCACTTGACTGCATTTCAAACAGCAAGCTGGCCACATTTGTCCTCTGCCCTTATTTCTTTAGGCAAATCCTGTAGGAGAATTCCAAAGACAGACCCTCTTTCTGAAGTTGCCATGGCTGCACGAGGCAGCGCTGTACTCATGCTGGCAAAGGCCAGTAGCAGAAGATTTTCTAAGTATTTGCTGCTTTGCTAATTGTGTGACTGGTTTTGAGGCTCTCCTTATATGAGGACAGCGTTTTGTTCCTTTTCACCTCTCAGGCTGCCCTCAAGGTCTGCTTGTGTCCAGGATTTGGAAGTATACAAGTGGTGAGCTTGTAATGAACCAGAGAGCTTTGCCCAGCATGGTGCTGAGGGAGATATCTCTATCTCCAGCAGAACCATTTGTATCTTAACTGCACCTTTTCAGCATCTGGAAAAGAAGGTAAAAAATGCCACAAGTGTTCTTGAAGTCAGGGCTAGACCTGCAGAAGCAGCCAGCATTCCCAATACCCAGCCACTCACATCACTGCTTCGTGCACATCGTTGCTTGGCTGTGCAAGGAACTGCTTCCTGGAAAACCCGGGGAGCACTTCTGTGGATCCCTGGTCAGTCAGACCCAAAGAGCAGACAAAATCAGGTTAAAAATGTTGGGATTTGTGTGGGACAACTTCTTCTGCAGCTGGTAGATTGGTGTAGATTGGGAGTTTAAATATTAGCAGTGGAAACCATGGAACTGGTTTTCAAGTAACCTGCCTAGGGTTTAAAGCAAATTGGCAAGTAATATTTGGCCCCTTCTTTTCCTGTGAGATAACTCATTTCTGCAGTCCTTTGTCTTTCAGTGTGCAAAAAGTGGTTCTGTGCATTGTGTACAAAGGTCGTGGACTGCACTGTTTCATGCCACTAGGTGCATGATTGTTGTAGGAAAGCAAAGCTGCTGGCAAACTGTACAGTAATGATCAAAAAGGTGGAGTTTTAAAGTCTGCGCTGACACGGAAACACTCTCTGGCTTTTTGGAGTACTCTGCTCTGAAATGTGGGTGGATCATAATCAAATTCCCATCAATTGTTCCCAGGTTTAACTCTGAAGGAGGCATGGGAAAAGATCTGCTTTTTGTTACAAGCTTAACAACGCAGTCCCGTCATTTCATTAATGATTTCCTCAGGATCAGATTTCCAAAGCCATATGTGACTGTTTAATTGAGTACCTCCTTACTAACATTAAACACCATTTAAGTCCCACTCTGGTGGTCCTTGGAAAATGCCCCTTTGTGCATGGTCCATGAGTCCCATTACCTTGACCCATGTTACTTCTGAAACGTGGAGTGACCCAATTCACTGCTTTATTTGGCCATGTCTGGCTTTTTAAGCCAGCCTCTGGAGATTTTACTTTGTGATTAAATAATAATGTGAGAGCTTGTTTCTTTGAGAAAAAAGTTAAAACTTAGCAGTAATGTGATGGGGGTGATGTGGCATGGGTGGTGAGACTGCTGTTGTTTCCTGTTTGTTTACTCAGCTCACGATGAGATGTGCTGTAAGAGAATGTGCCAGGAGATAAGCTGCTCTCTCCTGTAGCAAGCAGCTGATCACAACCTGCCTTTCATGGCCACTGCTTCAGGGACACAGCCCTGAAACATGCTGCCTGGAGAGGTTGTGGAGTCTCCTTTTCTGGAGAGATTCCAAACACACTTGGATATGTTCCTGTGTGACCTGCCTTAGTATGATTCTGCTGTGGCAAGGCGGGGCTGGACTTGATCTCTGGAGGTCCCTTCCAACCCCTAACATTCTTCGATCCTTGAAAAAAAACCAGGTTCTTCATCCTGGGAAGGCCATGCTGCTCCCCATGGCATTTTCCACTTCACAGAATCCCAGTATAGTGGAGTTGGAAAGGACCTCTGGGGACCTCTGGTCTAGCAGGTTGCCCAGGACCATAATGTCCAGGCAGGTTTGCAATCTCTCCAGAGAGGGAGAGTCCATAACCTCTCTGGGCAGCCTGCTCCAGGGCTCTGACACCCTCACAGTGAATTTTTTTTTCCCTCATGTTTAGGTGCAAACTCCTGTGTTCTTCACCAGTACTAGAGAATAGAATCAGCATAGTTTGAATAGAATAGAATAGAATAGAATAGAATAGAATAGAATAGAATAGAATAGAATTGATCAGGTTGGAAGAGACCTCCGAGATCATCCAGTCCAACCTAGCACCCAGTCCAGTCAACTAGACCATGGCACTAAGTGCCTTCATACAAGCTTTTCTTGAACACCNCTAGACCATGGCACTAAGTGCCTTCATACAAGCTTTTCTTGAACACCTCCAGGGACAACAACTCCACCACCTCCCTGGGCAGCCCATTCCAATGCCAATCGCGCCCTCTGGCAAGAACTTCCTCTTAACATCCAGCCTAGACCTCCCCCAGCACAACTTGAGGCTGTGTCCCCTTGTTCTGTTGCTGGTTGCCTGGCAGAAGAGACCAACCCCACCTGGCTACAGCCTCCCTTCAGGTAGTTGTAGACAGCAATGAGTTCCCCCCCAGAGCCTCCTCTTCTCCAGGCTGAACAACCCCAGCTCCCTCAGCCTCTCCTCATAGGGTTTGTGTTCCAGGCCCCTCATCAGCTTTGTTGCCCTTCTCTGGACACCTTCCAGCACCTCAACATCTCTCTTGAATTGAGGAGCCCAGAACTGGACACAGCACTCAAGGTGTGGCCTGACCAGTGCTGAGTACAGGGGAAGAATAACCTCCCTCGTCCTACTGGCCACACTGTTCCTGATACAGGCCAGGATGCCATTGGCTCTCTTGGCCACCTGGGCACACTGCTGGCTCATCTTCAGCCTACTATCCACCAGTACCCCCAGGTCCCTTTCCTCCTGGCTGCTCTCCAGCCACTCTGTCCCCAGCCTGTAGCGTTGCTTGGGGTTGTTGTGGCCAAAGTGCAGAACCCTGCACTTGGCCTTGTTAAATTTCATCCCATTGGCCTCTGCCCACCCATCCAGCCTGTCCAGGTCCCTCTGCAGGGCTCTCCTACCTTCCAACAGATCAACACCTGCTCCTAGCTTGGTGTCATCTGCAAACTTACTGATGCTGGACTCAATCCCCTCATCCAGATCATCAATAAAGATATTGAACAGGACTGGGCCCAGCACTGATCCCTGGGGAACACCACTAGTGACAGCTGCCAACTGGATGTGGCACCATTCACCACCACTCTCTGGGCTCGGCCTTCCAGCCAGTTCCTGACCCAGCACAGAGTGAATTTGTCCAAGCCACGAGCTGCCAGTTTAGCCAGGAGCTTGTTGTGGCAGACAGTGTCAAAGGCTTTGCTGAAGTCCAGGTAGACTACATCCACAGCCTGCCCCACATTCACCAGGCAGGTAACCTGATCATAACAGGAGCTCAGGTTGGTCAGGCAGGACTTGCCCTTCCTAAACCCATGCTGGCTGGGCCTGATCCCTTGGCCATCCTGTAGGTGCTTTGTGATGACACTCAAGATGACCTTTTTCCATGCCTTTGCCTGGCACTGAAGTCAGGCTGACAGGTCTGTAGTATTCTGGTTCCTCCTTTTGACCCTTCTTGTGGATGGGTATCACATTGGCCAGCTTCCAGTCAGAAGCTGGGACACCATCCAGCACTGATTCTTTGTTCCCTCACAGCTCAACTCACTGCTGCAGCAAAGGTGTGACTGAATCCCTTGAACAATGTGAATCAGTTTAGTTTACTTCTTCAAGTGCTTTGAGGACTGCAGGAGTTTCATGTCTGGGTTGGAAGGGACCTTAAAGATCATCTAGTTTCAACTCCTCTGTCATGGGCAGGAACACTTTCCACTGGATCAGATTGTTCAAAGCCTCATCCAACCTGACATTAAAAACATCCAGGGAGGGGGGCGTCCATGACCTCCCTGGGCAACCTGTTCCAGTGTTTCACCACCCTCACTGTAAAGATTTTTTTCCTAATCTCCAGTCTAAATCTGCCCTTCTCAAGCTCCAATCCATTCCCTCTCATCCTGTCACTACAAGCCCTTGTAAAAAGTCCCTTACCAGCCTTCTTGTAACCTCCCCTCAGGTACTGAAAGTTTCCTGTTCCCTGTGCTGCTGCTTCCTTCAATCCAAGGAGTTAAATTAGAGCAAGGTGCTGGGGCAACTTGTCATTGCGTTTCTTTTCTGCATGGGCAAGATGTTCCTCAGAGATCATCTCCTTCAAGATCTATCAGCATCAACAGTACAAAGTTCTTCAGTCCGGTAGCATACATCCTCTAGGATCCAACATGAATGAGGAAGGAATTTATGGTGAAGCTGGTGAGGCACTGGCACAGGTTGCCCAAAGCAGTTGTTGATGTCTTATCAGGGGACACTGTCTCAAGCTGCACCAGGGAAGGTTTGGGTTGGATGTTGGGAAGAAGTTCTCCACAGAAAGAGTGTTTGTCCCCATCCTTAGAGGTGTTTAAAAGGAGACTGGGTGTGGCACTTGGTGCTGTGGTTTAGTTGATTAGATGGTGTTGGGTGATAGGTTGGACTTTTCCAACCTGATTGATTCTGTGTTTCTGTGATCCCTGGAAACATTCTAGGTCAAGCTGGTTGAGGCTCTGAGAAACCTGGTGGAAGATGACCCTGCCCGTGGCAGTGGGATTGGAGCTAGAAGATTTTTAAGGTCACTTCCAACTAAAATCCTTCTATGATTCTATAATTAGGGACTCTCAAGGTCCTTCTGCATTCTGCTGAAGAACAGACTGAAAGGGCATCTTCTCAATGCTTATCAATATCTAAAGGGTGGGTATCAAGAGGATGGGGCCAGACTCTTTTTAGTGATGCCCAGTGACAGGACAAAGGACAACAGCCACAAACCACAACTCTAGCTGATGTGGGCATCTGCCAGTGTGGGCGCTCCAGGTCCTGCTGGCCTTCTGAGTGCTGCTACATGTCACAGAGTATCACAGTATCACAGTATCACCAAGGTTGGAAGAGACCTCATAGATCATTAAGTCCAACCCGCTACCACAGAGCTCAAGGCTAGACCATGGCACCAAGTGCCACGTCCAATCCTGCCTTGAACAGCTCCAGGGACGGCGACTCCACCACCTCCCTGGGCAGCCCATTCCAGTAGCCAATGACTCTCTCAGTGAAGAACTTTCTCCTCACCTCGAGCCTAAACTTCCCCTGGCGCAGCCTGAGGCTGTGTCCTCTCGTTCTGGCGCTGGCCACCTGAGAGAAGAGAGCAACCTCCCCCTGGCCACAACCACCCCTCAGGTAGTTGTAGACAGCAATAAGGTCTCCCCTGAGCCTCCTCTTCTCCAGGCTAAACAATCCCAGCTCCCTCAGCCTCTCCTCGTAGGGCTGTGCTCGAGGCCTCTCACCAGCCTCGTCGCCCTTCTCTGGACACGCTCAAGCATCTCAATGTCCCTTCTAAACTGGGGGGCCCAGAACTGAACACAGTACTCAAGGTGTGGTCTAACCAGTGCAGAGTACAGGGGCAGAATGACCTCCCTGCTCCTGCTGGCCACACCATTCCTGATGCAGGCCAGGATGCCATTGGCTCTCTTGGCCACCTGGGCACACTGCTGGCTCATGTTCAGGCGGGTATCAATCAGCACCCCCAGATCCCTCTCTGTCTGGCTGCTCTCCAGCCACTCCGACCCCAGCCTGTATCTCTGCATGGGGTTGTTGTGGCCAAAGTGCAGCACCCTGCACTTGGAGCCATTGAATGCCATCCCACTGGACTCTGCCCATCTGTCCAGGCGGTCAAGGTCCTGCTGCAGAGCCCTTCTGCCCTCCAGCCCAGCCACATCAGCCCCCAGCTTGGTGTCATCTGCAAACTTGCTGATGACTGACTTGATGCCCTCATCCAGATCATCTATGAAGATGTTAAAGAGGATGGGGCCCAGCACTGATCCCTGAGGGACACCACTAGTGACTGGCCGCCAGCTGGATGTGGCACCATTCACCACCACTCTCTGGGCTCAGCCCTCCAGCCAGTTCCTAACTCAGCACAGAGTGTTGCCATCCAAGCTGTGGGCTGACAGCTTAGCCAGCAGTTTGCTGTGGGGGACAGTGTCAAAGGCCTTGCTGAAGTCCAGATAGACCACATCCACAGGCCTCCCCACATCCACCAAGTGGGGAGTGTTTCCTAGAAAGAGTAAGCATAGAAATGCTGATTATTGATGTTCATGCCCCTGTGTTTATGTGGAAATATACATGCAGTGGAGTGGAGTCAAACACAAAATGGTGCCACATTCCTAACCCGCCTTCTCATTTCCCCAGCCTCAGAGTCTGAGCTGTTGTTGAGTATGATGAGCTGGCATCTTGACTCATGGCACTTTAGGTCCTTGATTGGGAAAAAAGAGAACTAACAGAAAATGACATCCAGAATTCCTCCCATCTGCGGCCAGTGCCAGTGTGTGCTTAACACCACTGAAAGCCTTTTGTGGGCTGTCACCCAAAATGAGCAGCATTTAAGCTGTGTCAGATTATCCCTGCTTTCTAAGCAGTGTTAACCTGTCAAAGTAGAGGTTTCTAATCTCAGTTGTGTGGTGAGCTGCACGCTCTGCCGTGCTGTTAGTTTATGTATAGATGCAGTGAGGTGTGTGAAACCTGATGGTTAAGAGTCTAGTGCAGAGCCACAAAGATGGTTAAGGGCATGGAACATCTCTCTTATGAGGAGAGACTGAGGGAGTTGGGGCTCTTTACCTTGGAGAAGAGGAGACTGAGAGATTACCTCATTTGTGTTTATAAATAGGCAAAGGGTGAGTACCAACAGGATGAAGCCAGGCTCCTCTTGGTGATGCCCAACAGGACAAGGGGCAGTAGGTGGAAGCTGAGACATAGGAAGTTCCATGTAAATACAAGGAGGAATTTTTTCCCTGTGAGGGTGACAGAACACTGGAACAGGCTGCCCAAGGGGTTATGGTCTCCCTCTCTGGAGATATTGAAGACTCAGCTGGATGCATTCCAGTGTGATCTGGTATAGGTGATCTGCTCTGGCAGGGGGCTTGGACTGGATGATCTTTGTAGGTCCCTTCCATCCCCTGACATTCTGTGATTCTGTTAATATTCCCAAACTCTCAACAGAAACAAGCCCCTTGGTCAGTTTTCTGGGGAGAACATTTGATTCATCTCTTCTGGTTTAATTTAGCATCCTGCAAGGGCTGAGCTGAACCTTTCTCCCAAGTATTTATTTTCAGGAAGGCAAATGATATCAGTAGCAGAAAGGAGAGAGAGATGGATAGATGCCGAAGTGTACCATTGTGAGCTCTTTGTCTGGAGGAGATGCTTTGTCTGGAAGGGCGAAGAGGATTGTTCTGCGTGCAGTGACGATCACAGTGACTGATTTGTTACGGCTGTTGCAGCGCGACCATGCATTTAAGGTTCAGTCCAGCTTCTATCCAGTATTTAGTTCATTAAGGTGTTGACACAATTCTGCTGGCATTTTTCTTGAGTGGCTTATGCTCACAGGCAGTTTTTCAAAGCAGACAGATGGGTTTTCAAACAGAGCATGCCCACAGATTTCCTTTTTTTTTCTTTTTATGGTGTCTTGAGAATTATGACAGCTCTGTCAGAGGGGGCTGGTTTGTCGTTAATTTGCTTGTGACAGATGATTCAAAATCATTTTTTGCTTGCTCAAATAAACCAGCTGCTCAAAAATAAAATACCCGAGGAGGCTAAGCCACAGATCAGTTAGTCTGTACATGAATGGAACTGTGCTATTTTGATGAGTCCATTGCTGTTTTTAGATTGCTGTGAAATCAGAACATCTTCAAAATACTGGAAGTATTCTCAGGAGGAGTGTTTTTCCTCCTTGGAACCCAGGGATGTGTTGTGCATTGCCTTGGATGAAATCTGCCATCTGAATTGCCTGGCTACTGACATGTGAAATCAGAATGCGCATAAGGGAGGGCGGGTGGCTTAGCACCCTCACACACGGGCTGTGAAGTAACTTGGCTTCTGGGGATGTCAGGTACAAGTCTTGGCAGGGGGAATTAGGCTGTCATCCACCAGCAAGGACATAGCAAATCCCAAGTAGCTTCCCTTAAGTGAGTGTCTCAGAATGCTCCTAGGCAAAGTCTGTGGGCCACACCAAGAAAGATTTCCATGCTTTGCCCTCACTCTGAGAGAGGAGATACATCTCTGCCCATGGCAGGGGGATTTGAACTTAATGATCTTTAAAGTCTTTTCCAATCCAAACCAGTTTATGATGACTCTATAGGAAGAAGATGATATAGACTCAAGTGAAGCTCTTTTTGTGTCAGCTTATGGAGCTGCATCCGTCTTGTGCTGCTGCATGACAGGACATTTGGACATTAGGAAGAACTTTGGACTTTAGGAAGAAGTTCTTTACAGTGAGAGTGATGAAATACTGGAACAGGTTGCCCAGAGAGGTGGTAGAGGCCTCATCCCTGGAGACATTTAAGGTCAAACTTGGTGAGACCCTGAGGCGCCTTACCTAGTTATAGATGTTCCTGCACACTGCAAGGGGGTTGGACAAGATGACCTTCAAGGGTCCCTTCCAACCCAGTATGGTTCATGCTCCTGCTGCCTAAGGACACATTTGCCATGCTGCAGCAAAAGATAGGTTTCTAGGAGTCTTTCCCAAGACACTTCAACTAAGAGGACAAGAACTGCTTCAGGGTGCTGGGCCTTTGTTCTTGTCATTTTACCTCTCTGATGTATGGCTCATCCAGCTCTTGGGCATAGTTGTTCTTGGTGTTGTAAGGACATCCACTTGGCATTGCTTCTTCTTCCAAGGAGATTTCTGTACTCTTGTACTTGAGTACATAAGAGTACACAGAGTACATGACTCAAGATGTTAAAGGTGAAAAGCATCATCGCACTGATCTTTGTCTACTCTCTGGTGTAGCCTTTGACGTCTTCAGTCCCATGTGCATAAGGAGAAGCAGCAGACCTGCAACAGCCAGGTCTATTTCATCCTACACCCAAACTATTTAAACCTGTGTTGTATATTGAAGAACCTGCCACCCTCTGTTGACATGACCACATCATTAGCAAGACTGCTGTTGGATCTGTTCGCTTCTGCTGCAATGTGTTGTCCCTGTCACTAGCAGACAGGAGTGTGCTGGGGGCTCCTGGGTTCCACCATAAGCTCAACCTCTGCTCTAAATTAGGCAGGATATCAGCAACATGAAAGGCACTGTGGAGGTGGCTCTTGTTTTGTGTTTTTGAGCAGCCCCTCCTCACCGTGTCCCAGGCTGTTTGTCTGTGTATTCCCATGGCTGTGTATTCCCAAACTGCCAAGATGCAAATCCCTTCAGGAGAGCTTCCTCTCAGATAGCACAGAGCCACCCACACAGTCCCAGCACTTGCCATTGTTCTTGCATTGAGCCAGTTCTCAACATCTGGGTTGCCATTTGCATTGTTCAACTGGGACAAATTCATGTCACCAGGGGGTGAGGCCATCACCCTGCCATCCCTGGGTGACGTGCTTCCTCACGTGGTGTTTACCAGTGCAGAGGCACTTGCAAACCATCATTGTTTCTGGGCTGTGAACGTTGTTAGCAGGGACTCGCCAATGCAAGTCCAGTGCCAGACACTGGCAAAAAGAGAGCTGTGGGATAAATCCTTCCTCTGAGATCTGGGGAGTGGGGGAGCAGTAAGATGCTACTGCCGCTGGAAGGTGCCCAGCTGTGACTCACCCAGCACATCTGGTTTGTTCTAGAAGCTGAAGGAGGGCTGGTGATTAGCCGCTCCTCTGTTCTGCTGTTGTAATATCTGTTGTCTCCTCTTGAGACTGCACTAAGCCTGGGTGGTTTGTAGGTAAGGCCAGGTGACAGGGATGTGTTTGTGACAGTTCAGTCAGCCAAGGTGTTCCTTCTGAATATGTGTACAACCAGCTGCACTTGGAGTGGTGCTAGGAGAAGAGCAGCTCAGGTTCCTAGTGAATACTGATTCTATGATTCTCTGAATATTGAATGTTGAGAACCAGATGCATCTCCTGGCTTTTGTTTCTGTGCATCCTCTGGCAGCAGAACCTTGTCTCTTCACAGCACTTGGGATATCAATATTGCATAAATATTCATTCTGGCATTTCTGAACACAACTCCTTAATGCAAATTTCATGTAAGACATTTTTCCTGATGGTTACAAATCGGATTGACATCCTTTTAGTCACTTCACCTTTACGTGCTCTGAGACGATACAGAAGCAGGCTTTTGCTCAGCAAGCCTCATTTGCATTTGTGTCACTGAAGGTCCCAGACAGAGTGGTTCAGATGGATTTACTGTGGCACTATGGAATGTGGTGTTTGTATGGACACACAGCTCAATCTGCTCCTGCTAGAGGAGGGCCCCAGGCTGGGTACCAAACCCAGAGGCAAGGAGGGGTGGATAACCAGCCTCAGAACTGGGGACATGCAGCCATTGCCATGTGGGATGTGATGCCAGGTTGCAAAGATAGAGCAGTGGCATGGGGAGGAGGCATACCATGTGCCATCACTTCCCTTGCCAGGAAGGAGTAAATGCCTTCCTATGTGGCTTCGTAAGGCCAGGTCTGAATCACCTCCCAAGAGGTGACATGGCATGACATGACATGGAAGTGGGGAAAGCCTGCTTTCTCTGCCCACTGCACTGGCTGCTGCCTTCCTCAGGGAGCTGGGTGGCAGTCTTCAGAAGGGGCTTCAGTGCCTTCTGTGGGAGCTGTTGTTGGGGGCACAGCAGAGATTTGAGACAGGAGCTGGGGCTGTTCAACAACAGCAGGTCATAGGGCAGACGTGAGTGCACAATTGCTGCTGTGGGTCCTGTGCAATGTGCATGGTCCCTGACTCTCTCCTGCCTGTCTATCTGTGCATCCTCAGGGCCAAGGAGACCTCCTGAAGAATGCCAAGAATGAAGCCCTGGAGAACATGAAGCAGATCCAGCTGGCGTGCCTGTCGTGTGGACTGAGCAAGGCCGGAAGTGGGCAGGGGGATGCCAAGTCCAAACGGTGCCTGGAGGCGATACAGGAGAAGGACACTGGCGATGAGAGCGGACGGCTGTGAGGGGCGGAGGCAGAGCTGCCGCCTTGGGCACAGAATTCAATAACTCTATTTTTTTAAAGCATTTAACAATGCACACAGGAATGCCCTCTGCAGGGTGTTGGTAGTATTTGAGAGCCTCACAGTGTCAGTATTTTAATGCAGTTAATTTAAGTTAAACCCCGCTAGCAAGATCGCTAACGGAGCCCAGCTGTCTGCGTGTGAGCGTGCCAGGCCTGCAGACGCCCTTCCGTGCATCACGTTAGCCATTTGCTAATTTATTCCTTTGTCATCTTTGAATAAGCCTCTTCATCCCGAAGATCAAACCAAACAGAGAGCTCTTGTATCAGTTTTGTGCTTTGTTTTACTCTCCAGCTTTTATCATTTAACTATAGGTTACACTTACGATGCTTAAACAACCAGAACACGACGACCAATGTCACTGACAGCTGATATTTGTGAGGGCAAAGGCAGTGCTTTGCTGCAGGGCCTGAGCGTCACTTTTTTTAAATGAACCATTCAAATCAAGTAAATGAGAGATTAAGTGGTCAGTATTGCTGGGTAGCTAATAGGGTTGGAGGTGTATATTTCACTGATTTTTTAGCAAACTGCTCTTCAGGCTGCACCCAGGTGGCACAAGCTAACCTAAGAACTAGCTGATATATTTCATCCCAGTAAATCATTGCTACCTTGTGGATCTTCAGGATGGCGACAGGCGTTGCTGGTAGGCAGTAACCCGTGTAGCAATGAGCAGAACTAGTCAGCTCTGTAACTAGGAGGAGAGCTGTGAGCATCCTTCTGCGGTCATAGGCTGTGAAGGTGAGCTTCGGGCTGGTCTGGACCACCTTGTGGTGCCAGTGGTAGAAGGAAGGTTTGACAGGTGTCACAGATTCTGAGCTCGACTGCCAGAGGTGTGAGGTCATAGCCTGCTCGCCACCTTCTGCTTAGGTACTGAAGTCAGCTGAATGAAGCAAGCAGGATCTGGCCTATGCCTTAAGGATCACGCTGTGCTAGAAATGTGAAGCAAGGCTGCAGATGTGGCATGGAGAAGCAGTCTGGAGAAAGCACAGGGTCACAGCAATCTTGTGCAGCAATTACCAATCTTTAGGGTAGTTCTGAGAATTGGGTGCCTCTGTGTGCCGCTGTAGAAGGGAAGCGGAGAACGTTGCGAGGCCAAACGTCCTCGTCCCTCCCCGTGTCTGGCTGGTGTGTGCTCACAGCACTCATTTCAATCCTTTAAGTACTGTGCTTGAGTGTGGTATTTGTGTTCCCTTTAACAGGACTAAGTGTTTTATGGTTATATATATAAAAACAAAAGGACTGTATTTATTTAAAGCATTGCTTTTATTTTGAAAAGCTACTTTTAAAATTGATTTGATTAACAAATATGCTAATTTTCTGAACTTAACAAAAAGTAATGGCTGAAAGTTTGACCTTTGGAGAATCTTATATAGCTACTGTGTTAAGTTATTTTTGACTTCTTAATAACACTATTATGTTCATGTTGCACATTACTGAGAGAGTAAAGCTATGAAACAGCTTTGACCCATGTCTTTTTAAAGTGATTTAATGCAGAAGGTGACCAGCAAGATGTGGATAAAGGTTACAGTGGGTAAGCTGCTTTGAGAGCAGGTTCTGCTCTAAGAGGAACTGTGTTACTGCAAAGGTGATACCTTGAGTGCCTTAAATATAATTAAAATTCAAGCAGAGCTTGCCATACTTGTTCAGATCCCACCCTAAATCCTCACTTTATCTCTCCGTTAGATTCTGAGCATGTATTCAGCCTTCAGTGAGGTCTGGAATGGGGTGGCTTTACTGTTTCAGGAAAGCCCATAAAGCCCAGGTGGATTTGCCTCTCCCAGGTGTTGAGGAGATGTGTTGTGTGAAAATGAGTGCCATGGGCTGTCACAGTTTGTGCACAAAGGCTGTTGCTGGGGGCAGGGAGTTTTTTTGTTAGTGATTTTTTGGTTTTATTTTTGGTTGATGCTTAGAAGTCCTAATTAACATCAAGTGAACACAAATGTCCACAGGAAAAATGTTTCAACCAGGCATCAAATTAAGGACAGATGAAAGTCTCCAGTGTGGAATCTGATGACAGCATTAATGAAGACATAATGGCACCAGTTTTGATACTTCCCATTATAAGAACTGGATGTAAAAAATGACTAAGTATAGGAAAGGGCCTTAGGCTTGACAGGCACCCCTATCTCCAGCAGAGCAGTTTTCTGGCAGCAGCAAAGCTTTGAGGGAGGAAATGGAGACCTCTTGGGAAGGTCGAGTGCCACATCTTGTCTGGTATGGTGCTAACACTGCAACCTGGCCTGATGGCAACACAAAGATAATCCTCAAGACATCAGAGCAGTCAGAAGGATGCAGCACTGGTGATCTTGGAGAAGGTGTCTCTGCTGCCCATGCATAACAGATTTCAGCCACCCCAGTGAGGCAGATTAGCATTTTCCCAGGAACTGTCTGTGTTTTTACAGCATATCATGAATCCTCTTTTCCCTCCTGCACAAAATACAGGTGCACCTTCTCCTGAGAAAGGCAAATTGATTGTAGGGAGCTGAAAGAATGAAAGTTGAGCAGGTGGCTTTCTAGATTATACTCTTCCCTTGGCAGGAGCTGCTTCTCTGAGCAATGTGCCTGCCTGCACATTGAAACACAGCAAGCACAGTAATTCCTTGGGATGGGAGCGTCGGTGGCTGGAAAGTGAAGGCTGTGCAGAGTGAAGCTGAAAGGATGAATCTGTTTAACTACACATCCCATTAAAAAGGGCAGCTGGACAGAAAACTGCCTCCAACAGCATCCAGAATGGCTGAGTCATCAGACAGGGGTTTAGTGCTGTGGCCTGTGCAGTTGTGTCTGCTGGAGAGATTTGGCATGGGGCAAAAAGGCTCTGTCTCTGCCACACCACGTGCGTGTGCCCTGCCCCTGCACAGTGGGGTTTGTCCCCTGCCCAGAGCTGTGGTGCAGGGCGTGGGCACAGAAGGGCTGTGAGGAGGAAGCAGAGTGACAGGGAGGAAGGTGTGCAGCCACTGGCCTTCTGCTGTATTTCAGTAAGTGAATGTCTTGCTCTTGGAGAAGGCGCCTTGGTCATGTCAAGTCCCTGCTGAGTTGGTGGTCCATGCCAGATGGCAGGGAAATAGGCCATGAAATCACCATTTTTTGTAATGCCCATTCAAGGAATAGAGAGGTTTGTCCTCCTTTTCCTGGAAGGCCTCCCATGGGACTTCTAGACTCCTGGGACTGTCATTATTTTAACACTGTTGCACTCTGCAGTGTTTCTGCTTCCTGCATCCATCACTGGCAGCCCAAGGGACATGAGGCAGAAAGCAGAGGGGATCAGCTAATGGGGACCTGAAGTCTGTGGTGGATCAGGGAACCAAACTTCTCCTTGGGAATGAACACAACCTTCACCTTCCCCACGCTGGCTACTGCTCCCTGTCCTCTGTGAACCACTTAGTCCAAGATAAACCTTTAACTGGTGAGGCATAGCCTTTCTTTAAGACAGATGGGAGAGATGTGATAAGGGATAAAGTTAATTAATTACCTCAATCTCTTTTGAGTGTAGATTGTTTTGTAATTGATTGAATGGGAGTATTTGAAAGGAAACTTTAAGCAGCCATAAGATGAGCTAAGATTAGTTAGGACTTGTGCCCGATACCCTCAGTCTAATGTCTTTCATTAGTGATCCTTCTCTCAGGTCAACGAATATTCTTGTAAGAAAGAAAAAGCCCGAGGCTGTACAGGAGAGTTTCAGGGTTTCACTTATCACGTGAAAGGGATTGAGAGCTGTTTCCAGCACCTGAACTGCTTCCAGCATCTAAGGGAGCCTGCACTAGCCTCTTGAAAGAAGCCACCAAGTCATCTTCTCTTGTGCTGTGCTGATGCTTGCACTGAGAGTTGCCCCAAATGCTTCAGTTACCAAATTTTACTGGTCCCTTTGTATAATGGTATTGGATCTCATCACTGGGGCAAGTGATCACAGGTACTTTTTTACCCTAGATATTGTCCTACCTGGAAACCCTGGTCTGCATAGCGTGGGCGCAGCCTGCAGTTCAGCAGAATCAGGGGGTCCACGCAGCTCCCTTGGCTTTGGTGAAGTGGCCTGTGTACCAGTGCTGATGGCACAAGTTTTGTGCTTAAGGCAAGCACTGAAAACCAAAGGTTTGCTGCAGCTGCAGCCTTCTCTCTCTCCCACCACGGGTAGGACATCTTCTCAAAGGGCTCTGCATTGGCAGCAGTGTGCTTGTAAGCTGGGCTGCACCAACTGCCTTCACACCTTGACGCAGGCTGAGAGGTCTCTGAGCTGTGGCCATCTGCAAGATGTAGAATAGAATAGAATAGAATCAACCAGGTTGGAAGAGACCTCCAAGATCATCCACTCCAACCTATCACCCAGCCCTATCCAGTCAACTAGACCATGGCACCAAGTGCCTCATCCAGTCTTTTCTTGAACACCTCCAGGAATGGTGTACAGCATAGGCCTTTCTATGAGGCTGCATCTCACCATCCCTGCTGGGTTTGTTTATGCCCCGTTTTCCAGCTCATGATTTGCAATGGCTTTTGAGCAAGCAAACGTTCTTTGACCACACTGGCGCAGGCTCATCCTTGGCTGTTTCATTTGGAAAGGAACTTCACATTTGTTGTTGCTGCTGTGCCAAAGTCCTCTGCCTTGTCCCTGGCTGAGCTGCTGAAATGTTCCCACTGCTCCTGGCCATGTCCAGCACACCAGCAAATACTGAGCAGCATGATCATGGGAAGATTTCCAATAAGCATGTCATAGCTCTTCGTGGGGCTCCTCCATGTCCTCTTGCACTTGGCTTGAAGAGTCAAAGGCACTTTTAATTCTCTTCTGCGTTATGGTTCACTTCAGGCACTGCCGTGCACTTGGTCACTGTTTTACAAATCCTGTGCAATGGTGTGTGAAGGGAAGGCAAAGCCTCTGCTGTACCAACCTCAGGTGCTGCTGCAGCAGCAGGAGAGCTGAGCTGTTTAGGAAACAACTGCCCTGAAGCCCATGCTTTGCCAGTCTGTCCTTTTTGTGTGTCTTTGTGCTAAACCTGCTCCCTTGGACTGTACAGCATGAATAGAGGCTGGGCAGGCTGTGCCCGTGCATGCAGACAGGGCTAGAGTGCCTGAGAAGATGATGAAAGCTCTTCTCCTAATGCTCATGGCACCCCTGAGTGTATGTGTGTGAGACCATTTGTGAGCTGCCACAGCTGCTTTTCACCATTGTCATGCTAAGACTGAGAAGGTCTCTATATGATAAATAGCAGCCTTCAAGGTTGTGTCCTCTTCCCCAGGGAAAAGAGGTGAGCCAAAGCCTGATGCCATGGCTTCATGGCAAAGAGACTTGTTCTGATGTAGATAGAGTAATCCCAAGCTGATGTTGCTTGACTGAGGTGTCCTTTCTGCAGAGCATGCACATGATTTCATCACATAGGCATTTAGAGCCCATTTCTTTGTTTATCCTACAGTCTTGCCCAAATTTTCCTGTTTCCAGGAGCTGAGCTAAAGCTGCAGATTCTCTCACCCCACAGCAGCCATGAGGCAAAGCCTCGAGATGTTTGTGGTAACATGTCAGGTGTCACATTTGCGAAGGGCTTCAGTGTGAGCATGAGCAACTACTGTGACTCAGATGGTGTTTTGTAACTCGTTCCTCTGTTTGTACCTCAAGAAATAACCTTAATTCAGTTTCACAGAACGTTAGGGCCTGGAAGGGACCTGAAAAGATCATCTAGTCCAACCCCCTGCCAGAGCAGGATCACCTGGAGGAGATCACACAGGAACACATGCAGGTGTGTTTCCCAGTGATTTAACTTAATGTGGATAGCTAAGTAGCCTAGATTTGGAAGTTAATTAAGATCTACCTAATTAAGGCTAAAGTAGTTATGTATGCGAGTATCCCAACAGTATTTGATAAAGCTTAACAAATATGCCTTGAATTCTAACCTTTAGGAGGCTGAACTTCTTGTCTGACAAGTACTGAGCTGGAGAAGTACCTGTGGATATAGGGCAGCTGGCCAGGGGTTGCTGCCTGCTTGCTGCTCAGCCATCCAAAACTGGCAGCAAAGTGTGCTAGTTTGAGCCTAGCCAGCAT
>WAAF01004155.1:0-14213 GCA_013400475.1 Tricholaema leucomelas | reverse complement strand
ACCCCACCTGGCTACAGCCTCCCTTCAGGTAGTTGTAGGCAGCAATGAGGTCTGCCCTGAGCCTCCTTTTCTCCAGGCTGCACACCCCCAGCTCCCTCAGCCTCTTCTCATAGGTCTTGTGTTCCAGGCCTCTCACCAGGGCCCTTCCAGCCTGCACCATTCTATGATTCTAGTTGATTGGACAGGGCTGGGTGCTAGGTTGGACTACATAATCTTGGAGGTCTCTTCCAACCTGGTTAATTCTATGAGTCTATTATTTTTCTCTTTAAAGCAGTAGATTTTTCTCACAAAACACTGCACAGGTTTATTGAAAATATCTACTACTTGACCTTGTCTACTGCAGATTGTTCTTGGCTTTTTGATCAGTCTGTATTTAGTCAGGTTTGATTAAGGCAATGTTTCATTGTTGATCGTTTAAGATGTATATGGTCAGAGCGGAGTTACTTGCGCAGCAGACAGCATCAGTTCCCTCCTTCCTCATCTTAACCTTTTGTGATTGAGGGATGGTGAACAGAGAAAGAAATGATGTTCCAAAATGTCAAGTATCCAACACCATGTTGGATGGTCTGAGCAACTTGATCTAACTGAAGATGTTGGAATGGGCTGCCCAGGGAGGTGGTGGAGTCGCCATCCCTGGAGGTGTTCAAGCAAAGCCTGGATGAGGCACTCAGTGCCATAGTCTGGTTGATTGGCTAGGGCTGGGTGCTAGGTTGGCCTGGATGAGCTTGGAGCTCTCTTCCAACCTGGTTGATTCTATGATTCTATGTCCCTGCTCACTGTCAGAGGGTTGCACTAGAAGCCCTTTAAAGGTCTCTTCCAACCCAAACCATTAGATGAACCTGTGATTAAACCCTAACAGCTTGCCTATTGCTTTCCCTAGAAGAGAAAATGAATTATTGAAGGCTTTTCCAGACCTCAGGTACTGCAGACTATTGTGGCTGTGTTGTGAGCATGAGCTGAATCGTAGTGAATCCAAATTCAATTTCCATTGTTGTCTCACAAACCTTAGTGAGGACTCAAAGACATGCAAAGAGGGGCCAGAAATCTGGCGTGCCAAGTTCCATCCAGGAGATACTTTTTTCAGCTGTGGGCTAGGCTGCTGCTAACCAGGATTTAGAGCAGAAATGCTGACAGACAATATTGGTGATGCTGCTCTAATTTATTTGTGTTGAATGGTTTTTTGATCTCTCTCCCTTTTAATGATCTAAGTCTTTTTGCATCTGGCAGTATGTTTCCTCACTGTTTACCTTTCCTGCCAAAGCAGTGTCATCCATCTATGACTATGCTTTTCTTGGTTTCTTGCTCTCTGTCTTTAATATTTGGAGCCAATTTTCCATTTCTTCCAGGCCTTCTGTACCTCTGATGTTGTCATTAACTTCTAAAGTGGAACCCTGTCAAAAATGCTTTCAAGATGTAATATTCTTTATGATGAAATCTGGGGTTATGTGCTGGTGTATTTCTGTCATAAATACTGAAATATCCTACATCTACTCTTAGTTGGCATTTGCCTTCAAACAAAAGCAAAACCTGATCTTTTAGATGCCAAATGAGTGTTTTCTGCTGTCTCTACCAGGGAACACTATCAGGTGCTTCTGCCACTTACAGGATCATAGGATCATAGAATCAGTCAGGGTTGGAAGGAACCACAAGGATCAGCTAGTTTCAACCCCCCTGCCATGGCCAGGGACACCTCACACTAGATCAGGCTGTCCAGAGCCCCATCCAGCCTGGCCTTAAACACCTCCAGAGACAAGGCTGCCACCACCTCCCTGGGCAACCCTTCTAAGTTCTCACCACCCTCCCACTAAAGAACTTTTCTAAGATCCAGCTTGAATCTACCCATTTCCAGCTTTGTTTCATTCTCCTTAGTCCTATCAGTAACTGACAGCTTAAAATGTCATTCCCCAGCTTTCTTGTAGACCCCCCCTGCCCAATCAACCAGACCATGGCACTAAGTGCCTCATCCAGGCTTTGCTTCAACACCTCCAGGGACGGTGACTCCACCACCTCTCTGGGCAGCCCATTCCAATGCCAATCACTCTCTCTGCCAACAACTTCCTCCTAACATCCAGCCTAGACCTGTCCTGGCACAACTTGAGGCTGTGTCCCCTTGTTCTGTTGCTGGTTTCCTGGGAGAAGAGACCAACCCCACCTGGCTACAGTCTCCCTTCAGGTAGTTGTAGGCAGCTTCTCATCCAGCTTCTGGTGTGCTCACAAACAGCTTGTTTTGAATGCAAGTTTACCAAACAGCATTGTTCTGTAGTAAAAATCATGAATTCCAGGGAGTTAAGAGAGCGGGTAGCAAAATAGGTCTCTCTGGTTTTGAGACCCTAGGCTGGAAGATGAGATCAAGCATTTTAAATTGGGCTTTTTCCTGCACTGAGTTTACATGAATCGTGGCTTTGTTATCCTCAAGCATTGGCCACTTGTAGTTGGCCACAACTGTCAGAGCCAAGCCCTTAATTTAACAGCTCGTTCACACTACTTCATTTCAATAAAGATTATAAAGGAAACTGTAATCCTCCTGATTTGCAAATTGAACTGTTTTGTAGATGTTATTTAAACAGTGCCACTACGACTGTCTTTCATGAGAAACATGGTACAGGGAGAGAGATCAAAGATTCATAAGGAAGCTCTCTCTTTTTTTTGCAAGCTGATGCTCCTGGCTTCTTTAACTAATTGAATTTTTTTTTGCTTTACAAGAACAGACCTTCAAGCACTCTGGCTGCTGCCACCAGCCTTATCAGTACAGAGTTGTTACTTCCTCCTTTAAGGGACTGAGCTGGAGATGAATGGAAGACTGAGCTGGCACTTGTGGATGAACTTTGTCTGTTTTCAGTGCACTGTACAAATACTAAACCACAGGTGTTTATCATGGAATCAGTCAGGGTTGGAAGGGACCACAAGGATCAGCCAGTTCCAACCCTCCTGCCATGGGCAGGGACACCCTACCCTAATTCAGCCTGGCCAGAGCCTCATCCAGCCTGGCCTTAACCAGCTTCAGGGATGGGGCCTCAACCACCTCCCTGGGCAACCCATTCCAGGCTCTCACCACTCTCATGCTCAACAACTTCCTCCTCACGTCCACTCGGAATCTCCCCACCTCCAGCTTTGCTCCATTCCCCCTACTCACTCCTTTATAGCCTAAAAAGTCCCTCCTCAGCATTTTTGTAGACCCCCTTAAGTTACTGGAAGGCCACAAGGAAGTCACCTTGGAGCCTTCTCTTCTCCAGGCTGAACAGCCCCAACTCTTTCAGACTGTCCTCATAGGACATCATCAATGGTCTCAGATAGAAAAGAAGTGAAGGCCTACCCAATTTTTACAGCTCAGAGGCAGTGCTTCATGATTCTGTGGGATGTCACAGCACTGAACTGCATTTTCCTCTAACTGAGAGTGAATTTCATGATGGTGAAAGCCTGATCTAGTGTGAGGTGCCCCTGCCCATGACAGTGGGGTTGGAACTAGACGATCTTTGTGGTCCCTTCCATCCCTGACTGATTCTATGATTCTATGATTCTATATTCCAGTTCTTTCTTGGGCACAATTTACCCATTAGAAAGAGGTTCAAAAAAGCTCCTTGATGTGCCACCCAGCTCCAGCTGTGCTGTGGGAGCACTGTGAAAAGAAGGTAGTAACCCTCCACTCTGCCTTTGTAGACTTCACCTTAAGACAGCAAATAAGATGAATTTCTGTAAGACTGTGGCTTAATATTTTTGGTTGTTATCTTTTTTTCTGAGTTGTGGTGCTTGAATGTGTCCAGAGAAGGGCAGCAAGGCTGGGGAGAGGGCTGGAGCACAGCCCTGTGAGGAGAGGCTGAGGGAGCTGGGGGTGTGCAGCCTGCAGAAGAGGAGGCTCAGGGCAGACCTCATTGCTGTCTACAACTACCTGAAGGGAGGCTGTAGCCAGGTGGGGCTTGATCTTTTCTGCCAGGCAACCAGTGACAGAATAAGAGGACACAGCCTAAAGCCAGGACAGGTTTAGGCTGGATGTTAGGAAGAAATTCTTCACAGAAAGAATGTGAAACTGTGAATGTGTTCCCAGGAGGTGTTGAAGAGAGGCCTGGATGAGGCACTTAGTGCCATGGTGTAGTTGACTGGATAGAGCTGGGTGATAGTTTGGAGTGGATGATCTTGGAGGTCTCTTCCAACCTGGTTGATTTTATGATTCTGTGATTCTATGAATGATTGGCAATGGAATGGGCTGCCCAGGGAGGTGGTGGAGTCCCCATCCCTGAAGGTGCTTAAAAGGAAACTGGATGGGGCACTTGGTGCTGTGCTTTAGTTAATTAGAAGGTTGGACTGGATGATTTTGAAGTTCTCTTCCAACCTGGTCATTTCTATGATTCTGTGAATGATTGGCATTGGAGTGGGTTGCCTGGGGAGGTGGTGAGTCCCCATCCCTGGAGGTGTTTAAAAGGAGACTGGATGGGGCACTTGGTGCTGTGCTTTAGTTAATTAGAAGGTTGGACTGGATGATTTTGGAGTTCTCTTCCAACCTGGTCATTTCTATGATTCTATGAATGATTGGCATTGGAATGGGCTGCCCAGGGAGGTGGTGGAGTCCCCATCCCTGGAGGTGTTTAAAAGGAGACTGGATGGGGCACTTGGTGCTGTGCTTTAGTTAATTAGAAGGTTGGACTGGATGATTTTGGAGTTCTCTTCCAACCTGGTCATTTCTATGATTCTATGAATGATTGGCATTGGAATGGGCTGCCCAGGGAGGTGGTGGAGTCCCCATCCCTGGAGGTGTTTAAAAGGAGACTGGATGGGGCACTTGGTGCTGTGCTTTAGTTAATTAGAAGGTTGGACTGGATGATCTTAGAGGTCTTTTCCAACCTGGTTAATCCTGTGATTCTGTGATCTCCAGAGGTGGCTTCCAACCCCCAGCATTGTGTGACTCTGTGCTCTGAAGTCAGAAAGAGTCCACAGCGCTAAGTGCCAGACTGCTTTGGCGTTAAGTGTGGCCAACTCTCACTACCACTTAGGCTGGATCATACAATAGCTTTGTATTTGAGTGCTCTCACTGCTCTGCAAAGAGTCAAGCACCAGCCTAGGTGCTAAAACCTGCCTGTTAGGTTTGAGAGCTTGTAAATAGTCAAAACCTTTGCACTTAGTGCACTCCAAGATTGCCCCTCAAAGGTGTTACATTCTTGAGAGTTCCTGAGAAATAAAAAGGATTCTGAGGGTGAAATTGAAGCTTGCTGATGTTATTAATTTTAACCTTAAATTGTTGATAGCTGAAGTAGAAGTGAAGGAGCAGTGGAGCACCTCTCTTACAAGGAGAGGCTGAGAGACTTGGGGCTCCTTAGTCTGGAAAAGGGAAGACTGAGTAGGGGGGGTCTTAGAAATGCATATAAATGTCTAAAGGGTGGAGGTCATGAAGGTGAGGCTGGGCTCTTTTAAGTGATGCCCAAAGATAGGACAAAGGGCAATGGGTACACGTTAGAGCACAGGAGGATTTGCTTGAACTTAAGGAAAAATAACTTTGCTGTGAAGTTGGCAGAGTCCTGGCCCAGGCTGTGCAGAGAGCTTGGGCAGTCTCCTTCTCTGGAGAGATTCCAAACTCACCTGGACATTGTGGGCCTGGGCCACCTGCTCTGGGTGGCCCTGATTTAGCAGGGGGAGTAAGAGGGACATGAGGATGATCAGAGGGCTGGAGCACCACTCCTATGGAAACAGAATGAGAGAGTTGGGGCTGTTCAGACTGGAGAAGAAAAGGCTCTGAGGAGACCTTATTGTGGCCTTCCAGTACCTGAAGGGGGCTACAGGAAAGCTGAGGAGGGACTTTTTTAGGATGTCAAACAGAAGTAGGACTAATGGAACAAAACTGGAGGTGGGTAGATTTGGATTGGATGTTGGGAAGATGTTCTTTGCCATGGGGATGGTGACTTGATGGAGCAATTTGCCCAGGGAGGTGGTGGAGGCTTCATCCCTGGAAGGCCAGGCTGGATGAGGCTCTGAGCAGCCTGGTCTGATGTGAGGTGTCCCTGTCCATGGCAGGGAGGTTGGAACTAGATGATCCTTGAGGTCTCTTCCAACC
This sequence comes from Tricholaema leucomelas, assembly GCA_013400475.1. Classification (NCBI taxonomy): domain Eukaryota; kingdom Metazoa; phylum Chordata; class Aves; order Piciformes; family Lybiidae; genus Tricholaema lacrymosa; species Tricholaema leucomelas. The sequence continues at coordinate 8,173 of WAAF01004155.1, read as the reverse complement.
TGACAATTCTGTGATTCTGTGACTAGATGATCNCCTCCATGATTCTATGATCTCCAGAGGTCCATTCCAACCTAAACCATTCTATGCCTCCATGATTCTATGATCTCCAGAGGTCCATTCCAACCTAAACCATTCTATGCCTCCATGATTCTATGATCTCCAGAGGTCCATTCCAACCTAAACCATTCTATGCCTCCATGATTCTATGATCTCCAGAGGTCCATTCCAACCTAAACCATTCTATGCCTCCATGATTCTATGATCTCCAGAGGTCCATTCCAACCTAAACCATTCTATGCCTCCATGATTCTATGATCTCCAGAGGTCCATTCCAACCTAAACCATTCTATGCCTCCATGATTCTATGATCTCCAGAGGTCCCTTCCAACCTAAACCATTCTATGCCTCCATGATTCTATGATCTCCAGAGGTCCATTCCAACCTAAACCATTCTATGCCTCCATGATTCTATGATCTCCAGAGGTCCATTCCAACCTAAACCATTCTATGCCTCCATGATTCTATGATCTCCAGAGGTCCCTTCCAACCTAAACCATTCTATGCCTCCATGATTCTATGATCTCCAGAGGTCCATTCCAACCTAAACCATTCTATGCCTCCATGATTCTGTGATCTCCAGAGGTCCCTTCCAACCCCCACCATGCTGGGGTTCTGTGGAAATCAAAGCTGGCTTTGGATAGAGCTGCACACAAAGTACAGCTGTTCCAGGTTGCCCTTTCTGAATCCAGCTCTGCATCAGTTCAAACCTTTGGAAGCTGAACTGCACTGGTTTGCTCTGTACTGCTCTGTGCAAGCTGATTCTTGACTCCTTTTGCCCCTTTAAGGGTGAGAGATGTAAGCTATCTTGGCTTCCTTCATTGCCACCAGGTGAATAATTGAATTCCAGGGAAGAGAGAGCTCCATCGGTAGAAACGTTGTCACTCTACCCCTGCCAGTGGCGAGGCAGGTGCAAGAAAACTCACTTTTAACCTTCCACTGTTAGCTTAATTGCACTGGAGGATCTGCTGATGAAAGTACAGTGTGAACCTGTGTGCTGTGCACCAGAAATTTCAGCAGTTTTCTCTGTGGTGGGAACAAAAGTGCAACATTAATAGCTGTGCTCATAAGAAAGCTTGTGAGTGGGCCTCTCTGGCAAGGAAGAGTCACACAGATTACATTACATTGTGTGCCAGGGAGAAAGGTATATGTAGAAATCAATCTCTAGTCCATGAGTGAGGCTTTTATCTATTTATATCCCCTCCCACAGAAAGCTACCCTGGCCAAACTCCCCTGCAGAGGCAGTTCCTGGGCACCTTGCTATGCACATGGAGAGGAAGAGCAGCCAGGAAGGGCAAAATATCTTTTTAATTCAAGATACCCTTACTCTAGTCGAGTTAACAAAATAACTCAGGAGCATGGTGTAGTAAATGAAAACAGACATTTGAGTCAGGCAGAGTAGCTGGGAATTTCCTTCCCCCCCCCTCCGTGCTGTGACTGTAATTTTCCAACCCAATTAAAGATTGGAAACTTAAGCAAGGAATCGTAATTGCAGCATAGAAGGAAAAACATAACAGGCAAAGTCCTCTGCTTCCTCCTTGGAGGAGCACAAGGGCGTGAGGATGGTAGAGCTGTCTCTACCTTCTGCTGCAGCACCAGACCCTCATGGCCACCAGATCCCCTGCAGTTCAGCCTAACTGGGAACAGATGCCCTGGGGCTCAGCCTGAAGGGACCCAGCTCAGTGGCAGCTCTGAGCTGTTTAACCTCTTGGCATCCAAAGCTGTAAGAGGGGACTAGTGCGAGGCTAAATTTGTTCTGCTCAGGAAATGCTTTAAGATGCTCATTAGAAAGGTGTGATCATAGAAACAGACAGCAGAGGCCTGGGCTGAGCAGATGTCTTTCCCCCAGTTGCCAGAATACCAGTCTGTATGGCAGTGAATCCAAACCCACCTTCTTCCTGGGTTTATTAGCAGAGTAATTAACAATGCAACAATTATCCTGACTCGGTTGTTCCTCTCAGGCTTCTTTTCTTCTATGTAACTTGATGTGTTGTGTGGAGCATGCTGCTGATAAGATTGCCAGGTTAAACAAGCAGAAATTACACTTGCTGCTGGAAATCCATAGGTTTCCATGACCTGACATATCAACAGATCTCCTTCCTGCTACTTCTGATGAATGCTCATCAGCTCCCAGCAGAAGGCCCTGGTTATCCAGCAGTGTTGGCCCTGAAGGCTAGAGGCAGAGGTTGACTCTTGCCTCCCTGCCACCACAGAATCATAGGATCAACCAGGGAAGAGACCTCCAAGGTCATCCAGTCCAACCTATCTCCCAGCCCTAGCCAGTCATCTACACCATGGCACTAAATGCCTCATCCAGTCTTTTCTTGAACACCTCCAGGGACAGCTCCAGCAGCATCCACAAGCCTGAATTTCCATCTAACTTTTCATTGGATTGTTTAGCCTGGGGAAGAGGAGGCTCAGGGCAGACCTCATTGCTGTCTACAACTACCTGAAGAGAGGCTGTAGCCAAGTGGGGTTGGGCTCTTCTCTCAGGCAACCAGCAACAGGACAAGGGGACACAGTCTCAAGTTGTGCCGGGGGAAGTATAGGCTGGATGATAGGAGGAAGTTGTTGGCAGAGAGAGTGATTGGCATTGGAATGGGCTGCCCAGGGAGGGGGTGGAGTCACCGTCCCTGGAGGTGTTCAGGAAAAGCCTGGATGGGGCACTTAGTGCCATGGTCTGGTTGACTGGATAGGGCTGGGTGCTAGGTTGGACTGGATGATCTTGGAGGTCTCTTCCAACCTGATTGATTCTATTCTATTCTATTCTATTCTATTCTATTCTATTCTATTCTGTTCTATTCTATTTTATTCTATTCTGTCCTGTTCTGTTCTATTCTGTTCTGTTCTGTTCTGTTCTGTTCTGTTCTGTTCTGTTCTATTCTATTTCTTAGCAAGAATAGAATGAAGTCAGGTGCATTGTTCTGCAGTGTTCCTTCGCAAGGACAGTGTCTTTCCTAGTCAATTAAAGCATGTCTTAAGTGTGTCCTATACTAATCCATGTCCCTTCCTTCACCTCTGAGAGGTACAACTGCTCACAGGGCTGCGTAACCACAGCATTCCCTGTTAGTTACCTACGTGTGCCAAGAGAGAAAGCCTCCATAAGATTCCTATTTGCTTCCTAAGTCTTTGCCAGTAGAGGTTTGTTTTTCAGATAAATGGTTGCTATACAGCTCATGCTCACAAATTACAACTCCTGACCTCCTAGCTGGCTGAAAATGGGTGGAGGATACTGACTACGCTGATAATAAGATGCCAGTGGGTGGATGTGGAGGCAACATCTGTCCATCTGATCTCATGTGCTGATCTCGTGTACTGGCAGGGACGTGCATGACACTTTGTTATTCCAGAAGTATCTCAAGGACATAAAATTCCGACAGCTGGAACCTGGTCTGGAGCCTCTGCGTTGTAAAAGCGCTCTCTGTTGCAGCTATGCTGGGGCTTTCTGGCATGAGCAGTACAGGGGAAAGAAAACATGCCCTTACTTTTCCTTCAGCTAAGTTAGCAAGCAGCACGAGGCTGTGTAATGCATGAGAAGGATGTAAGAAGGTCTGTATGAAGGAGGCCAGGCTGTGTGTATATACATAGATAGATCTACATGTGCACATAGATGCTGTGTTTGACTGCAGCTGGGTGGTTGCCTTACCTGGGAGTGAGACCAACACGAGCTTCCTTTGTGTGGATGAAAGACTCTTCCACCTGGAACAAAAGCACTGCCAAAAAGGAAAAGACGCTGCTGGCCGTGTGAGTTAGATGGCCCTCATCCATCAGTACGGTTCAATTGCTTTGCACCATTCCAGCACCTGGAAAAGCAGCTTGCCAGTCTGCCTCCAGCCTCCCCCCGCTTAAAGGGAAGCAAAAAACCAACCCCAAACCCTTCAAGTGCAGAGGCAGTGAAGAGCATGGGTTTCTAAAGCAGGAATCTTGACAAAAGCTCCTTGTATTTCTGTAAAGTGAGGAGTGAAAAGATGATAGCTGTAACGGGCTTGTATTTTTGTAGTGCTTTCTGTGCCTCCCCGCTCGACATTCCCTTCCAAAAGCGCTCCGACTGAAAGCTGGGAGATGGGCTGTGCACGCAGGAGTGGCTGAGAGAACAGGGCTGCTCTTAGCAAAGTTAGCACAGGGATCTGAGGTAGGTCTGGTGGTATTTAAGGGTTTCACTATCTGGACTGTGCTGCAGTGACATTATCCCATAAAACCAAAGCCGAGTGCAGAGGGGAATTAGTAAAGAAAGGAAGAGAACCGAAAGAAACATCTTTTGCTCCTGACGTCCTTTAAAAGCTTCACTGCTTGTTCTCTTCAGCCTCCCTAACCAGTCTTCTGCACTTTGTAATTTGGAAAACAATGATGTCATTGGAAGCATTAACAGCAAGAGTCATAGTGCTGCAGTTCATGCAAGCTGTTATGCTTTTTGTACAAGCAGAGGATTTAAGCAGGAATTTCCTTTCTCTTGTAATCCCTCCAGACTGTGGAGGGATGGCTCCACAGAAGCTATCAGAAATGAAGATCCCATTTCCCCCACTGCCACCCTGGAGACCCAGGATAAGAAGGGATGAGGGGGAAGGAGCTAGGAAATAGACAACCAGGGAACATTGCTGCTTCTCAGAAGGGAAAAAAAAGGATTTTTCCCAGCTGCCCAGAGGAGAGGTGACCATGCTGATGGCATGAACAGCTGGGAGGGATGAGTCTGGCCTTCCAGGATGGGAATCAAAAAGCTGCCTTGACCCAAGAGCCCTGGTATCTTCCAGTGTGAGAGGGAAGAAGTTATTAATAGGAAAATACTGAGCTCTCTGCAAAGGCTTTTCTCCTCTGAGTGCCAGTGACAGATACTATGTGGGATTTTGTGCGTGAGATGGTGGTTTTCTGATGGGGGAAAAAAAAACCTGGAGAGTTATTTAAATATAGGTCATGCTGTGAAAAAAGTTTGAAAAGCCTGAACTGAATCAGTTTTCCAAAGCTTTGCTATCCCAGTAGCTTGCTTTTATTTTTTTGGTTGGTTTTGGTAGTGGTTTTGTTTCCATTTGGTTTGGGGTTTTTTTAGTTTGGTTTGAGTTTTTTGTTTTGTTTTGGTGGATTTTGTTTGCTTGTGGTTTTTGTTTGTTTGGAGGCTCTTTTGGTGATGCATACTCTCAGCTGAAGGTGGAAGGAGCACCTGAATGGATGACTCCTTTGTAGCTGTTGGTATCTTCCTTCCTGAAGAAGGGAACCCTCTCCAGTGTTCAACAGACAGGCTTTGCTGGCTCCAGTGAGGCTTATTTTGTGGTACTCTCAGCTGAAGGTGGAAGGAGCACCTGAATGGATGACTCCTTTGTAGCTGTTGGTATCTTCCATCCTGAAGAAGGGAATCCTCTCCAGTGTTCAACAGACAGGCTTTGGTGGCTCCAGTGGGTTTCTTTTGGTGATGCATACTCTCAGCTGAAGGTGGAAGGAGCACCTGAATGGATGACTCCTTTGTAGCTGTTGGTATCTTCCATCCTGAAGAAGGGAATCCTCTCCAGTGTTCAACAGACAGGCTTTGCTGGCTCCAAGGGTTAAAGTGGCAGAGAATCTGATCACATCACTTCTAAGCAGACAGTTCTGATTGAAAATATAGTTCCCCTTTGTATCATAGAATCATAGAATCAACCAGGTTGGAAGAGACCTCCAAGCTCATCCAGTCCAACCTAGCACCCAGCCCTGTCCAGTCAACCAGACCATGGCAGTAAGTGCCTCATCCAGGCTTTGCTTGAGCACCTCCAGGGACAGGGACTCCACCACCTGCTGAAAGCAAACAAGTCTTTGTCCTTAATTCATTGGGAATTTAGCTTAAAAATCTCACTGCTAAACACAGAGAGATTTTTTGGGATGGGGCAAACCTTTTAGGGTGAGGGTTTTTTTTAACACTCCTCAGTGCTATCGCTCTGAACCACCACAACCTCTTCTACCTTCATTCCTAATTCCTTCATTATTCCTTTCAAATGTCAACACAATTATACCCACTCCAACCATAACAATCTGTGATCCTATGCACCAAATCAAAGAATCAGCTCTGGCTCTGTGCAAAGCAAAGATCTAAGACCACATCAGGCTGTAGCTGCACGATCTAGGTTCTCATAAAATGCTTTAATATGCTTTTTTGTATTCTTTTTTTTCACATTGATTTTTTCCTTTCTTCCTTCCCCCCCACTTTGTTTTAATTACTTTGTCATGTAATTGATGTGGAAGTGACTGTTTTGTTTGAATAGTATTTGGCTTTTAGAAGAAACAACATGGATACACTAGCCTGCTGGGACAGAAGTGTTGGATTGGTATTTAAACAAGGACAATTTCTCCAGAACTTTCTGACTGTTAGATGAGATTCAGTTTAATTTTCATTCCTCCAAATTAGTCCTGGGAGAGGAGGTCCTCCTTTAAAGGCAAGGCTGATAATGAAACTGGGGGGGGAGACTGATTCTGGGCTGATGTTACTGTACAGTAATTCTGTCACACAGAGCTACCTTGGCTGAGGAGCTGCACCCTGGGTTTTGAAAGCCTCTTGTTGGTTCTCCAAGCCATAAAACCTTGCAAGCCAGGAGGGTTTCCAAAGAAATTATATAAATCATTGAGAGTGATTGAATTGTTTCCTGTGATCTGCAGATAGCCAAGAGGCTGTTCCTGCCTGCACGGTGCTGGGGCTCTGCCATCTCACTGATGTCCCCACGCTTGACAGGTACCTGCTGCCCATGCAGAAGAAGCGTGGGGGAGTCAAGACAAAGTGGGGGAAAAAAAACTGAAAGGAGGTGGAGACAGAGATATCTGATTTTGATCCTGCTTTGGAGATAAATTAACCTCCTTGATTAGATTGTGGTGCAAGCTTTTCTTCCATCAGTGCTTCAACTCGAGGTGCTGCTTGTAACATAGAATCATGGAATCATAGAATCATAGAAGCAGTCAGAGTTGGAAGGGACTGCAAAGATCATCCAGTTCCAATCCTGCTGCCATAGGCAGGGACACCTCACACTAGATCAGGCTGTCTAGAGCCTCATCCAGCCTGGCCTTAAACACCTCCAGGGATGAGGCTGCCACCACCTCCGTGCACAACCCGTTCCAGGGTTTCACCACTCTCAAGGTGAAGAATAGGCTGGATGTTAGGAGGAAGTTGTTGGCAGAGAGAGTGATTGGCATTGGAATGGGCTGCCCAGGGAGGTGGTGGAGTCACCATCCCTGGGGGTGTTGAAGCAAAGCCTGGATGAGGCACTTAGTGCCATGGTCTGGTTGATTGTCTAGGACTGGGTGCTAGGTTGGACTGGATGAGCTTGGAGGTCTCATCCAACCTGGTTGATTCTATTATTCTGTTCTTCCTAACATCCAGTCTGAATCTATCCATTTCCAGCTTTGTTCCATTCCCCCCACTCCTATCACTACCTGACAGCCTAAGAAGTCCCTCCCCAGCTTTCTTGTAGCCCCCTTAAGACACTGAAAGGCCACAACAAGGCCACCTGGGAGCCTTCTTCATACAGTACTGAACAGCCAACAGTTGGTCTGTCCTGTCTGAGGCAGGGAGTGGGTATCTAACCCTGCCTCCTGGTGACATTATTTCTCCTGAAAGGCAGTATTATAGAAATATGTGCATGTAATGTGGCAGGGATTAGGATCTGGAAGCAGCCCACATTTGTGCCTGCATGTACAGGTTCCTGCGCCTTACGAGTTAGCACATTTTATCACCGCGAACCAGCTTTGCCATGCCAGGTAGTAGATAATAACTAACTCCTACAGGGAAATACTCTGTAGAAATGGTAAAAAAGTGTATCAGTTAAATCACAGAATCGAAGTTTTTTTTCCATGTCAACAAACTGGTCAGGCTGGGGGAAAAAAAAAGAGAGAGAGAAACAAAATTGCTGTAAGGAATGTATCAGTTCCTCTTGAGCTGTCCATCTAGATCAGATCAATAGCCCTTCCAAGCATGGGACAGTCAGGCGTTCAGCCTGAGAAATTGAAGTTCTCAAAATAAGTCAGGGTTGTAACACAAGTCCATCATTGTGTGTCACAGAAATGAAATGAGTTGTCTCCTCTGCGATTGATGACTGACATAAAGCTGGGAGGAAGAAAGGGGAAAATAAACGAGATGTGAGGGAGCTTCCTTCCTTCCTTTCTTTCT
>WAAF01004154.1:45911-59837 GCA_013400475.1 Tricholaema leucomelas | reverse complement strand
ACAGGTTGCCCAGGGAGGTTGTGGATGCTTCCTCCCTGGAGGCATTTAAAGCCAGGCTGGATGAGGCCTTGAGCAGCCTGCTCTAGTGGGAGGTGTCCCTGCCTATGTCAGGGGGTTGGAGCTGGATGATCCTTGAGGTCCCTTCCAACCTAAACCATTCTATGATTCTATGATTCCATAAAGATTAAAACTTGGGACTTCAGGATAACTGGGAAAGTGGGTTTGTTTGGACAGCCATTTGTGTCACCCGGCTCACTCAGAATGCAAATGTTTCTTTCACCTTGTTCTCCACTGCTGTTAGCATTCTCAAAAAACAATTGTAGTCTAAACAGGCACTGAAGCTGTATTTTTTCAGGTCTGTTCCTTCCTTTCTTACAAAGGCAAGGTTTTTCTTTTCCTCATTTCTTCTAACTGTAAGGATTTAGGCAGGGCGAAGTGAGCAACTGCAAATGAGTGGAACAGAGAGATCATAACACCAAATGACAAGTTAAATTAAAATACAAACTGAAGAATGATTTGTGAATTGACAACAAGTATCCATTTCCTTTAATTTCTTACCTTTATCTATAAAGTATAGAGACTGTGATAGTTTCAGTGGATCTAATTTCTGTCTCTCAAAAATGGTGGATTTTAAACTTCTGGAGAGCTGCTGCACCAGCTCCTGACCCAAACCAGCATATCTACTATTTCACAACTACTTCTAAATGTGGTCACTGCTACTGTTTGGACAAGAAAATACAAAGCTATTGTGCAAGTACTTAGAACCAGAATGTTGCCCAAATTTTCTCAAAAAGCATGCCCCACTGTGGTGGTTTGGGGTGTTCCCTACCCCCCACACTTTAGAAATCACCCAGACTAGACTAAGCCAGCTCTGGAAATATGAATGAAGCTTATATTTACAGCTAGCACAATTTACAAGCAGTTATCTACAGTATATACAGAAATACACAAGGTAAAAGTAATACAGCCACAACTCCCCTCCCAGAAACCTCAGTCCCCAGGAGGGGCTCTCAACCACCCCTCACCTTCCCCCTACCCCTCTCAACCTTACCCCAGTCCCAAGGAAGAATGGAGGCTCGGCCAGAGGGATTAAGAAGCAAAGTGAATCAGCCAAGAAGCAAATGGAGGATGAGGTTAGAAAGCAAGATGGAGTTCAGCCAGCAGCCTCAGCTCCCCAGCAGGCAAAGAGCCGAGAGAACAGCCCAGAGCGAAGTGCCCAAAGTGACTTTATCTAATATTTTGCTTTTCCTTTCTACACATCTCAGCAAGACTGTGAGTGAAGTAGACATCACCATTGTTTTTTTCATTTCTCAGCCCATTATCTAGTACTTCTCACCAAAACATTCTAGCAAGGCTCAAACTAGCACACCCACAAAACAAAGCAGCTAGCACACCAAAGCAACACCCAACACTTTGTGTTTCTACCAAACTTGAACAATTTCCTAGAGAAGTAGCATTTGGCAGGATGAAGTGTTTAATGCAGGACAGATTAAGCCTTGTTGAATGCAATCAATGATTCATAATTTCAAAATGAGGTGTATAAGTCTTAGAATGAAGAGCATGGGTCTTCAATGGGTCACCAATCCCTGTCAAACTAGGAACATTTATGCCGTGAATGTCTGCCACAACAGGTATCAAATAACGATGTTAACAGTAAGACTTGCTGCATAAATAGGGATGTCCAAAGACATTTTCAACAGTATAAAATACCTGCAGTATCTGCTTAAGTCTAGCACATACAACAGAATTTATTACACTTCTATTCTGCTGGGATAGCAGGTATAGTGCAATCACAATGTCCCCAAAAGCTGCTAAAATGAGCTGCTGACTTCTATGTTTATGCAATGAATTCATTCTAGCTGGGCAATTTCCAAACAGTTGTGGTAGTGCAGCATGTTCTCATTTAAAACATACAGTAACTCAGCATGATTTTAACAGACTTTTACACAACTCCCCCTGGCACTTCTTTCCTCCACATCATCTTATCAAATGCCAATACATCATCTGTTGATGGCACCACACTCACATATGATCATGGGGAATGCCTGGAGGAGCACATCCTACACATGCATGGAACCTGCTTATCAGTGACATACCAGGAAAGAGGCCCTCAAAACATAAATCTGACCCTCCACACACAGTTGACAGAGTGACCTAATACATTATTTCGACCCAAAAAAAGTCCCCACATAAACTGTAATAAACTACTGATATCTATTTGGGATCAGCACTGAAGTTTCTTCTCCATTTGTACTGATTTGTCTCCTAAAAGACTTCTCTATCAACTCATCTTTGAAAACAAAACCAGATCTCTTCCAGTAGCATACCTTTGTAATGATATTAACCACCCTTCAAGATCAATAAAGTCTGTTTGTACACATTACTTCACCCACATTCCTGTAAGTCTTTTCTTGATCAAAAAGGTGGGGGAATACAATAGACTTGAAGTCCACACTCTCCTAAAGTATTACTTTAGCAGGATTTCTCCACTTTTCTACTCCTGCCATAAAGAACAATCTTGACTTTGCTGCTGCCTTATACCAGGGTCTCTTAAGTAGGAGGACCCAGATCCCAACCTCCTTTTAAGGACTGTGGAATATAAATGGCAACAAATCACTTCAGTTTTACACTAGTTCAAATACAACAGCTGAAGCCTCACATTTACTATTTCATGAACTAGAGATGTTGCATATCTCAGCATCACTCGATTCCTTTTCCAGATCTAAGATAACTTTTTTTTTAATTTAACATAACCTTCTAGCAGCAGTACTCTGGGGAAAACAGGTCTACCTTTATTGAACTTCATATCCCACTGTCAGATAATTTTCTCTCACTAACACTGATCATATAGTGTCAGGCAAAGCACATTAGAACAGCAAGAATACAAGGGAGCCAGAAGTATACGATGCCCAAGCAACAGCTCCAAAGAAAATAAAGGAGGGCATAAAATAGAAAGAACTAAGGCTATCACAGCCTTCCAGTAACATCAGCCAACAGGATCTGAGCTGCATGATTAAAGAAGGTGCTTTCCTTTCCTTTAAGTACAAGATGACAGTAGGTTAAATAAATTTGGCATAAGAAATATCCAGATTAATGGAACAATTTAAAGATTTTCATGTAAGTGAATTAGTTGACTTGGGTTCTTGGATCACTAGACAGGTCTTTAGACATCAATTTTGAGTTATCAACGGCTTACACTAGAATTTAATCACAAATAATATCCAGGTAATATTCATTAGTAAAGGGCTTCCAACAGCAGCATGAGGTTAAGCAGATTTCATTGTTCTAAGCTTGGAGGCCTATTATTTACAGCACAGCCAGGAATAATCACTAATAACCAGCCTTCAACCTGTTAACATAAGGTACTATAAGAATGTCAAAAACTGTCAGATACTTGAGGAAGAGGCAGCTCTATTATAACAAAAAAAACCCCACCAACTTTCTTTGCAAGAATGTGGTGGGGTTTGGTAGTTTTTCCCCTTAAAGAAACCTCATGTTTTAAACATTTTACATTAAAACAAAAAAATCTTTTTCTACTTGACACAAATAGTGTCTTGCCTCAAGACATTATTTTCTTTTAAGATAATAACTCTATTAAGCAAATTTCAGACACAGAAAGTACACTGAAGCATAAATGCCAAGGTTTTAGATCTGATACTGTACAACTGAAAAGGAACTTCTGCGGAAGACCAAAGATTGAAAAAGCAAGTATGATGAGAAGGTATAGTGGGGGTATGTAGAAGACAAAAAGGAAGAGGTCTGTATACATAGATATTGGAAACTGGACAGGGAGATAAAAGTATCTTCAAGAGCTATGATGAGAATTTAAGAAAGACCTCCATACCAAGAATGCTGCCAATATTAATAACAGCTTGGAAGTAGTAAAACAACATACATAAATACTTTTCAGCAGTATTCAGGAAGACAAAGGTTTTCTTCACTGTTACAATTGCAGAATGGTAGGGATTGGAATGGAGCTTTGGAGATCAAGTCCAATTCCCCTGACAAAGTAGGTTCACCTAGGGCAGGCCACAGAGGAATGCATCCAGGAAGGCTTTTGAAAGTCCTCAGTGACAGAGACTCCACAATCTCCACAGACAGCCTGTTCCAGTGCTCCAGCATCCTCACAGTAAAGAAGTTTTTCCTCACATTGAGGTGCAACTTCCTGTGTTCCAGTTTGTGTCCACTGCCCCTCATTTTATGACAGGACACCACTGAAAAGAGCCTGGCCCCATCGTCTTGACACCCGCCCTTCAGATACTTATAAACATTAATCAGATCATCTATCAGCCTTCCCTTACCCAGGCTAAATAGCCCCACATCTCTCAGCTTTTCTTCATTGCAAATATGTCCTATCCCCTTAATCATTACTACCTACCAACACTCCAAGGCCCTTCTCCATGGAGCTACTTACCAGCAGGTCAACTGTTAACCTGGTGCATTCTTGCCAAATGTAGGACTCTACACCTGTCCTTTATTAAGGCTTCCCCTTTAGCCCAACTCTGTCTCTCCAAATCTCACTGAATGGCAGCACAGCCTTCTGGTGTATCAGCCAACACTCCCCTTTTCATACCGTCAGAAAACTTGCTGAGGGTACACACCATCCCTTCATCCAGGTCACTGATGATGCTGAACAAGATTGGACCCTGGGGGAATAACACTACCTATAGGCCTTCAACTGGAATCTGCATCACCAATCACAACCTTCTTAGCTCTACTCTTTAGCTAGTTCTCACCATGTCACAATTAAGTCATCTAACCCATACTTCCTGAGGATGTTTTGGGAGACAGTATCAAAAGCTTTGCTGAAGCCAAGGTACACAACATCCACTGCTCTTCCTGAATCTACTCAGGTGGCCATCCCATTGTAGAAGGCTATCACATCAGTCAAGCATGATTTTCCCTCAGTAAATCCACACTGGGCACTAGTTCTTTCTGAGCTGGAGTTAGTTCTCCACAGAGCATCTTTTTAGTGCTATGTTTTGCCATGATGTAGCTGAGAGTTGACAACACACCAGTATTTTGGCTACTGCTGAGCCAAGCACCAAGGCTGTGCTTTTCCAGCATTTCCTCTCCCTCCAACAGTATGCTGAGGGATGGGCAAGACCTTGAGAGGGGACACAGCTAGGCTAGCTTATCTGAACTGAACAAAGTGAGTATTCCGTACCATATGATGCCAGCTCAGATGTAAAAGCTAAGTGAAAGAGGGAAGTGTGGGGACATTCATTGATGGCATTCATCCTCCAGGACCACTATGCATATTGACCAAACATCACCTGCTGATGAAAAGTAGGGAATAACATCTTTGTTCTTGCTTCTGCACATGGCCTTTGTTTTTAATCCTACTAAATGTCTTCTATCTCAACTAATGGGCTTTTTGCTGTACTTTCCCTCTCCCCTGTCCAAATAAAGAGGGGAAATGATGGAGCAGCTTTGGCAGGCATCTGGCCCTCAGCTAGGGCCAAACCACCACAAATGGCTCCTCTTAATAACCTTCTTCTCTTCCATGCACCATGGAACCATATAACCTTCAGAATAAGCTGATCCTTTCCAAGGAGGAAGGTGAGGCTGACTGGTCTGTGGTTTCCTGGGTTCTCCTTGCCCTTTTTGAAGACTGTTTTTCCTCCAGTCCTCAGAATCATAGAATGGTTTAGGTTGGAAGGGACCTCAAGGATCATCCAGCTCCAACCCCCTGCCACAGGCAAGGACACCTCCCACTAGAGCAGGCTGCTCAAGGCCTCATCCAGCCTGGCTTTAAACGCCTCCAGGGAGGAAGCATTCACAACCTCCCTGGGCAACCTGTGCCAGTGTCTTACCACCCTCACTGTAAAGAACTTCCTCCTAACATCCAGTCTAAATCTCCCCTCTTCCAGCTTAAACCCATTCCCCCTCGTCCTAACATTACTAGACCGTGTAAATAGTCCCTCCCCAGCTTTCCTGTAGGCTCCCTTCAGATACTGGAAAGCCACTCTAAGGTCTCCTCGAAGCCTTCTCTTCTCCAGGCTGAAGAGCCCCAACTTTCTCAGCCTGTCCTCATAGCAGAGGTGCTCCAGCCCTCTGATCATCTTCGTGGCTCTCCTCTCCATTCTCCGGACTTTCTCTCTTACTGTCAGCAACTGAGATTCCTGAGGGCTGAAGCAAAGAAGGCTTCAGTCAGACAACACTACAATAATTATGTTGCTGGTCACAACTTATTTCAAAATTCTGCGATAGTTCTCCAGAACCTATCCAGCATCCTCAGATATGCTAATGCTTCACAAGAGCAAAGAGGTCCTCTCTTTTCCAGAGAGGACATAGTTTTGATTCCTATACAGGCTGGTTCAGTTTGACCCATTTTGTTGTGATTTAAACCATTACATATTTTTTGGCCCTCCGATGTGAGGTAAAGAAAGCAGCTGTCTTAATTACAACAGATTTTTTGGCAAGAGACAAAGGAACTGGGATAACAAAAAGGAAGATAACAAGCACATTCAATTAAGGCTTGAAGTGTGTTAAGAGAGTTTTGTTTTTTCCCCTCCGCTGTGTTTGCTATGTTGGGGTACTTGCCTTCTGCTGGCATTCTGTACAAATTCCTTCTGATGATGAGCTTTATCTCAGGGCTTTCAGCTCTGATGCTCCTGCGTTGGATGCCAGCAGGCCAGATATTGTTTGGAACAACACACAACTTTCTCAAGACTATCACTCAGAGATCAATGCTGAATAAAGATGAGTAGAAGGGAATATAAGAATGTCTGAGTAAGTTCTTAGAGCCATGGAGTCCTTGAGTGACTTGCAAATTCACCCCTAAGCAAGCGCAAAATCCTGAAAGCCAGTGAAGTGTTTGGAAAAGGTCTGTTATCAATCTGAGATTTCCTGAGAGAAAGACATCATTGCAGTCTGTTGGGGACTAGCACATGTGTATTGAACGTTTCTCATCAGTGTTGAGAGTACTCAGGAGCAACAGAAAGTCACCGAGTCAGCACACATGGCTGCAGTAAAGAACAAGCCTGTACCATTGTCAGCTCCCACTGTATGGAAAAAGAGGTAGAGGGAAAGCAGCTTGCCCTGTAAAAGATAGGGACAAACAAAGGCCAATGTGGGAAGAAGAGCCTGCTTGCTCAGTTCTTATTTCTGAGTTTGGAAGACAGCCAAAGACAAACAGTGGATGAAACAAATAGGTCTCAGCAAGACAACGGAAAATCTCTCCTCTTCTGTCCAGCCTGTGTTTCAGCTGTGAATTAACTGTCCCAGGAGGTCCACCAATTCCAGAAGAGCATGTTTTAATCCCCACTTGAACAGTCCTGTGTTTCGGCCATGAGGAGCAGTGCTCCCCTGTCCAAGGGAGAGAATCTGGGAAGTACACACCACAGTATACCCTGTTGTTTTACTTACATGGCCATGGGGAGGACATCAGGAAATGGGATGGAAAATCCACTTCAGTCCTGACTGCACAAGTACATGAATTGCAGAGGAATTCTCCTGTGAAGAATGTTGCCTCAGTTTCCAGTGGAAAATCACTCAAGAACATCAGACAAACTGATACTGCTTCTGGTCCTCCTAAAGGAACTCCCAAAGCATCTTCACAAGATGCAAGTGATCCCAGCCAGAATTAGAGGGCACCCTACATGCAACAGATGGACAACAGGAACAGGTAGGTTTATTGAACTGTATGGAACTGACAGCTTGGCAGGTTGAAGATGTGGAGCCCATCTGTATTTCTGGAGTGACACAGGAATCCTGCATGTGTTGGAAGCCAAATAGTGGAACACAAGCCAGAGTTTGCTTTCACTTAGAGGAGTGGAAGCAGTCATGGGACTCAACTGCCCCAGGGGTGGAAACACAGCCTCACCATTTATACTGGTCATGGACTGACCTAGACTGTAATGGAACAGAGTGGAGCTCCATAGCATCTACAGTGAGAAGTCTTCTGTGTACTGCAAAGCAAACTCATTTTGAGTAAGAATGAACAGTGACTGATGTACGATGTATATTGTTTGATGTTGATTGCTGCTGGGCATGATGGAGATAGTATAGAATAAAGGGTGGAGAATGTCATGGGTTGAGTTCAATCTGCTGCTGCTGTTCATACCATGCTGCAGTCAAGTCAGCTTTAAAAATGAAAGTACTGGCTGGAGCAAAGTCCTATAGGGCTTGAAGTTCAGATTGCAACACGGGAGGCTTCCTGTTCCGGTTGTTCCTTCTGGGTTTTTTAGCTGTTTTCTTTTCAGCTGGGACAGCAGCAGGACAAGGAGCAATGGGGCAGCAGTATTCTGGCTTGGGGGTTTGTCTCACTTGCCTCTGCTTGGTGCTGCTTTGCACTGTGCTTTTTCTGCAAATAGGCTAAGGTAATTAATGCTTTTTGTACTATGTTTCTTATTTTTGCTGAGTAAACTCTATTCTTATGTCACTTTTTTTGCCCTCAATCTCAAGTGTTTGTGTTACTTTTCCCCTCACTTGTGTTGGGAAAATAGATTAACCTGCTGGTTCTGTTTGACCCGTCTCATTCCAGTTTAAACCATTACAGTAACAAAAAGCCATACCTACATCTTCATCCTTTCATGCCTTGTTTTAATAAAAGACAATTGCCAATTTCAATCTCTTGCTGATGACTACAACCAGATATGCATATATTAGGTATACCTTCGCCTACATAGCCATTTCCTCACAGACATAAAAATTAAAGGTCAGTGATGCAGTCAGCTATGCTTGTTTAAGTTAGTAGCTCTCATGCACAAGAACACTGCTTTCTATACAACTCTGGGACCTGAGTTGTTCAGAAACTGACTGAACTTAAGAGACACCACCAAAAAAGCAGCAATGTAAGAATGAAGGACTTTGTATGAACATTTAGTTTTGCTCCCAATACTGCAACTCATGAAAGGCAAGAGGCAAACTGCTTTTCTACAGCTCCTGAAGCAGATGATACACAGTAATTGTGCTAATTCTGTGACACATCTCATTCCAGCCTTTCCTCTCCTCCTCACTGCCACCAAAAATCTAGGATTCCATACAGATCACTCTTCAAGTACCATTCTCAACAGCTGCCCTCCTCAGTCCTATCAAATCAAATTCTGCATCTTTTCATTTTAAATACCTCAGCCAAGTACCTACCACTATAAAACTCCTAAAATTTAAAAAAACGTTATGAAAGGACAGAATCATTGTAAACCAGCAGTACTCTCCCATTAGGTCAAGACAAATAGAAGAAAGCAAGTACTTCCCTTTTGTAAGAGCAGAGAGGTCCAAGAATACTGACAGAAAACTATGAAATCAGTTGACAGACATCTCATTAACTGATCACAGAATAGTTTGGGTTGGAAGGGACCTCCAAAGGTCCTCTAGTCCAACTGCCCTGTGGTGAGGTGGGACATCCTCGGGGTGACCTTACTGCTGTCTACGACTACCTGAAGGGTGGTTGTGGCCAGGAGGAGGTTGCTCTCTTCTCTCAGGTGGCCAGCGCCAGAACGAGAGGACACAGCCTCAGGCTGCGCCAGGGGAAGTTTAGGCTTGAGGTGAGGAGAAAGTTCTTCACTGAGAGAGTCATTGGACACTGGAATGGACTGCCCAGGGAGGTGGTGGAGTCGCCATCCCTGGAGCTGTTCAAGGCAGGATTGGACATGGCACTTGGTGCCATGGTCCAGCCTTGAGCTCTGTGGTGAAGGGTTGGACTTGATGATCTGTGAGGTCTCTTCCAACCTTGGTGATACTGTGTGATACTGTGATAGATAAAGTTGCTCTGAGCCTTGCCAAGCCTGATCTTTAACATCTCCAGGGATGAGGCCTCAACCACCTCTCCAGGCAACCTGTTCCAGTGTTCCACTACCATCATGACAAAAGACCTTGTTCTTAACATTCAATCTAAATCTACTCTCTAATTTTACTTCCATTGCCCCTCATCCTGTCACTACAGGTCTTTGAAACAGTCCCTCTCCAGCTTTCTTGTAGGCTCCTTTTAGGTAGTGAAAGGCCACTATTAGGTCTCCCCAAAGACTTCTCCAGGCTGAACATCACCAGCTTCCTCAGCTAATACTTGTAGAAGAGGTGTTCCAGCCCTGTGATTACTTGCATGGCTCTCCTCTGGACCTGCTTCATCACTTTCATCAGATCCAGCTACTACTGAGTAGGTATTTCAGTCTTCTCAACCAAAAATTCACCAAAACTTCAAAAGAAATGGCACCTTCCCTCTCTCTTGCCATGCCTATGACCAAGCACTATAGCCAGTATTCAGTCTATCTGAAAAATAAAAACCAGTCCTGTTGGATGCTTTCATCAAGACTGAAATTGTACAGTGGTACATTTTTACTTATTCACTCTGTAAGCTGAAATATTAAAAAAGCTTCCACTGAGGTCTGCATAGTAGATTAGAGGCAATTGCAGGAGCTGATAATATATACTAAACCATACATGTTGCTATA
Source organism: Tricholaema leucomelas (assembly GCA_013400475.1). Lineage (NCBI taxonomy): Eukaryota > Metazoa > Chordata > Aves > Piciformes > Lybiidae > Tricholaema lacrymosa > Tricholaema leucomelas. Next base: position 49,443 of record WAAF01004154.1, on the reverse strand, counting down.
GCAGAAAATTCTCATGGGCAGCACTTTCCACCGCCAGTTTATAACTCCATAAAACACAATTAAACAGACATTAATAAAATATAATGGGTTCAATGAAAATTAAGAGGTTAAAAGACTAAAAATATATACTAAATCATACGATGTCTTCAGCCTCAATAATACATGGGAGTTAACAAAACACTTGTGGGAAAACACATCACAGATGGTCAAGCAACGCAGCACAGTGATATCAATATGCAAATACTATCTTGCCAGGGGATGGGTGGGGGGAAGTGTATTTGGGATTTTTTTTTTTCTTCTTAATAAATTCCTTCAAGCTCTGAACAGTGTATGGGTCAAGGCTGAGTGATTGACCACATACACAGAAAGGACTATCCACTCTCTCAGAGAAAATACTCCCCTCCCCAACTTGGGGTCAAATTAGACCATTCAGAGAAAAGAAATTACAGACTTCTATTTTCCATCCATAAACACCACTTGCAATAATATGCCCATGAATGACGAAGAACCGAGGAGGGAATGTGCCCAGAAGACCGTTTCCTCTTAGTCACTCATTTAGCTACAGTAGTGCATGCTCCATGCTTAGAACTTAACCAGATCTTATCACCACATTTTAGACATCACTACTTACAGAAGCACTTCATTCCCAAAGTGCCCATGCAGTCTTCCTCAAGATTTTTTTTTTCTTAAAAAGTCAGGTGTTTAAAGCACAAAGTTATACTTTGAGAAGTTAAAGGAGAACTTCCTTGAAATCAAAACTTTTTTTTTTGCTAGCACTCTGTGTGCTAATAGAGCACTATGGCTAAAACAGCTGACAGACTCAAGCCCAAAGGGCAAGTCAACAACTTGCTAATGCCACTGCCAGGACTAGACCCTAAATCTTTCATTTTCCCTCCCTTCTATAAAAGATATGCTGTTACTAAGTCAGACAAACCAATGACCAATTTTGGGTCTGCACAATGAGTAGTAGAAGATCTGCACAGACAAACATTTTAAAAGCTTTATTTCTCAAGCATACTTAATCCTCTGTCAAAATCCTCAATTTCTCTAAGCAGTGTACAGTATGGTATCTGCAAACTACAAGATTCCTAACACTTCATAGCTATTCTGCTTAATATTAAGTTAGAGCAAAATCAGTGCAAAGCCCAAGAAGAAATTTAACCTGCTGGAGGAAAAGTACCCACACATTTGATTTGACCAAGTCTGTTTCACTTCTTTCTCAAAGTCTCCTAATTAAAGTAAAATTACAGTGCTATAGTGTCAGGTACAAAAGCTGCCTCCTATCCCCTCCATCAAGAACAACTCAACCTTCTGAACTGGGGCATTATTTGTACCTTTGCTGTTTAAACTATTCAAGCAGCAAAAAAACCCACCAGGAAAGGACACAAAGTGCAAAGGTAGAGAGACAAAAACAACTAGTAGTGTCTGAAGGAGTAAGGAACAGATTGTTATCTGTTCAGCAGTCGAGTGGCATTTCTATCTAGTTTTCCTACTGTAAAGGAGTAAATTAATTGCTAAAAACAAGTATCTAGTAAGAAATAGCCCTCTTGCCCTGTCTGTGATGAGGTCACGGCAGCTGATCAATGAACATATGCAACTAACATACAAGAGGCTCAGAACACCCCAGATAAAAGATTCTTCACACAATCAGCAATTAGATTGCAAAGTTCCTTTCTCCTAAACATTCTTGATGCAAGATCTCTAGATTAAAAAAAAAAAAACAAACAACAACATACCTGAAGCTATCAGCATGTATCAGCATACAAACTGAATCACAAATCATGTCAGCTGGGATAAGCATTGCCTGGAAACATGAACACCTATTTTCCCTGTGCTTACACTCTTCATCCCTGCCACTCTACCATCCACAAGATGAAAGACAGGACAGGCTTGTTGTTTGGCCTTAGATTAAAGCATTTAGTTTATCATAAGTAATTCCGTTGTTGATTCAAACTAAGTAACAATATACTTGTTTCCACAATAATTCTGTGATGACAAGTTTAAGGTTCAGAAGCTAGGAAAGGACGACACACAAAGAAGATCATCTGAAGTTCTGGGCTCAAGCAGGATGAACCAAAGAAACAGACAGTTTTTGCAGACTTGCTGTGTTCAGCATAGCCATACGCTCCTTAGAAATACAAACACCATCATCCACAATGTGTCCCTTTAGACAGCAGACACATTCAGGAAGCCCAATGTTTTAATGAATGGTTTTATTAAAAGCCTACTTACTACTTCCTACACTCTGGCACCTCACTGGAACAATTAGGTGTTTTACAGCACTACACCCATTACCACGAGCTTGTCTAGAACCACTGTGTAAAATACAGAGTCATTCTGTCATTAAGAGATTAATTTACAAACCATTTGCCTCAAACTATAGTTTAGTACTTTACTCAATCCCTAATCCCATTCTATGAGATCTAGCTTTAACACTACTTTCTCAAAGAACTCAAGAGGACACCTGATAATGCTAAGCCATAAGCATTATGTCATGGGCAAAATCTAAATACTTTCGGGAAAAAAAAGTAAGAAAAAAAAATTAAAAACACCAAATTCTCTTACTTCCCCTTACACACCCAGGCTTTTGGAATATAGCATATTAACCAGTATAATTTCACTAAAAGACAACTGCTGAAATACACCATCTAAAGTTACATCACAAAAACTCTTATTTCCAGTTAGCCGATGAGATTTCAGCAATCTTTCAAGGCCAATAGTTTGGCTCTGCAGGACGTAGGTCACCCCTGCCTGAGCTGCTTTTGACAGGCTCTTGCCCAGGCCTGCCAGCTGACCCGGCCAGTGGGCTGGTGTCGCAGTTTCCGACAAGAGGCAAAAAACCGTGTTCGTCCTGGCAACCCGAAGTAAACTTAATGCACACTCCACTGTTCACCTACTCGAGGTGTGCCAAGCAACGGCGATACGGATTCAGGAAAAACAAAAAAATGCATCGGAAGAAAAATGCTCCAGGACGAGGAAATTCAGATCTGGTTTATTTACACATTACTACAAGCTGGACTCAAAAAGATTACTAACGACAGTGGTTCTACTAACCGCTGTTCCTGGCGCTCACCCTCGCAGTGCACCTGCCGGCACTTCCAGTGTCAGACCCGCCCCACCCTGACAAAGCGATGCAGCTTCTAACTAGGCCCAAGGGGGACAGCGAAGACACTTGAAGCGCCGGAAAGGCCGCAGGGAACGGGACGGCCGAGCCGCTCATAACGCTAGCGACGCCGGCGGAAAGGCCCACGGTGGAGGCCTTCCTACAGCACCGCGCCCTGCTCGGCTCATAGGACCCCGCCGAACGCCGGCGGCGGCTCCGCCGGCATTGGAGGTGCCTCCCTCAGAAGAGTCGCCGCAAAACCCCTCTCGCTCTCCGTCCCCCACGCCGTCACCGAGTCGGAAAGCGGAGCCGCCTCGGCTCTGGCTGACGGACAACCCCCCGCTGCAACGGGGAGGGGAGAGGAGAGAGGGGGAGGGGAGAGGAGAGAGGGGGAGGGGACACCGCCCTCCCCACCGCTCCCCCCGCCCG
>WAAF01004154.1:9653-45867 GCA_013400475.1 Tricholaema leucomelas | reverse complement strand
GGGGCCGGGGCGGGCGGGCGGGGGATGCGCCCCCTGCCTCTCACCACCCGGCGCCGCCCACCGGCCGGGGCAGCCTGCCGGAGCCAGGAGGCGGCCGCCTTCGCCGCCCCTCCCCGCTCGCCGTGCCAGTAGCCTGGGCCGTGCCAGGTTTTTCCCCGCGGTGCCCGGTGCAGTGGTTGTCGGGGCTCCTGGTGCCCCGGGGGCTGTGGGGGTCGAGGGGAGGGAGTACTGGGGTGAATTCTGTCAGTGCCTCCGCTCTGCACGGACTCGCGAAGGGTTTAGTTTCGCAGCCCGCAGCGGGGTGACAGCGGGAGGGGGGGGCGAGCGGGAGTGTAAAAAGAGAGGTTCTACCAAAAACGGTGTCGGGGCGGGCAGAGGCAGCGGCCTGCGGAGTGAGCCGCCTGGGTCGCGGCGCTGGCGGAGCAACCCATGCTGCTGGGGAGAACTGTCAATAAAGGAAATAAAGTAGCTGTCGGTGCCGACCTCCCCGGCAGGGCATGGCAGAGCAGGCAGCAGGGGGATGTCTGCCGTTGTTCGGCGGCTCCCAGTTTGTTTTCTTAGTGCCTCTTTGATGTCTTTTTCAGTGTGTCTGCTGCCTGGTGAACCCTGCATTTCCCACACGCAAAACCCCCACACACCAACACCCCGAGCCCCCTCCCCCCGACTTCGCTCTCCCTGCCGCCCCAACCAGATTTGGTGTCATCAGGAGTGCTGGAATAAATTTCTCGACTCTTTGATAGAGTGCTGGCGTGCTCACCAACAAGCTCAGCAAAACAAGACTCCGGGGGCATCCATGAGTTCTAATAAACACTGTGTCTGTACAGCCAAATGTCGCTTCGCAGGACACACAAAGCTTCCTAAGCAAAGTAAGATTAATTCGGCTGATCTTAATGCAGCTCTAAATGCTGAACAGCACAGGTAGATTGCTGTGGAATTTTTTGACCTAGTATCAGCACGTCTTGTTTTTGGATAGGCCACCAAATATCCAAGGCAACTAATCGCTGGCCTGACTATGCCTCTAGGCCAGCATTTAACACTTTTATTTAAGGTCCAGCAATTTTGCTTTGTTTAAACATGTAGTGAGAACGTTTATTTAGAGGCCTCTTTTGAATGCTTTTCAGCCATAGTTTACAAACTTTTCAGCTCCTAGATACCTTACCACAGCATCTCCTAAATTGTTACCCTGAGTTTGTAACTCATCCTCCCTATCTTGGCTTCTGAATATTAGTGCTGCTTCCCCTTCCATGTGCCAGGTAACAGCACGGTGTGTAGTGAACACTGGCGGTTCATTTATTACCTTACCCAAAATTGGCTACAGTGAAAGTTTCCCTAATTATCTCTGTCATCAACTTGGGTCTGTTTAATTGCACTGTATTTCCTTCATTACAGCACTTTGTAACTACCCCCAAAAAAAATCCAAATTTTGTTTCTTCTTTTCTTCTTTTTTTGGTGTGGAGTGCAACAAATATCCTCTGTCCTAAGGATGAGTAGGAAATAATATTTGCTATGGAATTTTGCTTAGCAGAAGGCCTAAGCAGCTGGGGGAGGAGAGAGTTATTATTCTTTGAAAGGAGCAGCATCTGTGCTGTAGCAGAATAGCCTGCCATAATCCAGCTCTGGTAAGCATTTTTTTTCCCAGCTTCCAACATTTCTTCAGTCCCACTGGAGACAGAAAAACTGTTTTTAAAATTACCTGTGCATCTCAAAACTTTCTGTATTGCAGTGATTCCAGTGACTGGTAAATCAGTGTTGAACAACTCTTGTCATACTCTTATTTTTGCATCATGCTATGTGCAACATGTACTTTTGTGAATGTGTCACTCTCATTCTCACAGGTAACTAATTGGCAAACTAAAAAGAGAAAACCCAGGCAATTATCAAGAGCCAGGACTTTGTTTTTTCACATTTCTNCCGCCGAACGCCGGCGGCGGCTCCGCCGGCATTGGAGGTGCCTCCCTCAGAAGAGTCGCCGCAAAACCCCTCTCGCCCTCCGTCCCCCACGCCGTCACCGAGTCGGAAAGCGGAGCCGCCTCGGCTCTGGCTGACGGACACCCCCCCGCTGCAACGGGGAGGGGAGAGGAGAGAGGGGGAGGGGAGAGGAGAGAGGGGGAGGGGACACCGCCCTCCCCACCGCTCCCCCCGCCCGCCCCGGCGCCCCCAGAGGCCGGCGGTCGCCGCCTGTTCGTCTGCCGGCCCTAACCATGCCCAGATGGTGTACCCCTCCCCGCGGCACAGGCCTAGGCCGCCGGCGGGCCGGCCGGTACCTGCGCTGGAAGTCCGCCTTGAAAGGGGCCAGGTAGGGGTCCCGCTCCAGCAGCTGCTGCAGTTTCGGTGGCTGCGAAGATTGCGTGCCGGCGGCCGCCATCTTACCCGCCACGAAATCCGCGCCGCGCTGCTGCTATATACACCCGTGGAGGGGGCCGNGAGCCGCCTGGGTCGCGGCGCTGGCGGAGCAACCCATGCTGCTGGGGAGAACTGTCAATAAAGGAAATAAAGTAGCTGTCGGTGCCGACCTCCCCGGCAGGGCATGGCAGAGCAGGCAGCAGGGGGATGTCTGCCGTTGTTCGGCGGCTCCCAGTTTGTTTTCTTAGTGCCTCTTTGATGTCTTTTTCAGTGTGTCTGCTGCCTGGTGAACCCTGCATTTCCCACACGCAAAACCCCCACACACCAACACCCCGAGCCCCCTCCCCCCGACTTCGCTCTCCCTGCCGCCCCAACCAGATTTGGTGTCATCAGGAGTGCTGGAATAAATTTCTCGACTCTTTGATAGAGTGCTGGCGTGCTCACCAACAAGCTCAGCAAAACAAGACTCCGGGGGCATCCATGAGTTCTAATAAACACTGTGTCTGTACAGCCAAATGTCGCTTCGCAGGACACACAAAGCTTCCTAAGCAAAGTAAGATTAATTCGGCTGATCTTAATGCAGCTCTAAATGCTGAACAGCACAGGTAGATTGCTGTGGAATTTTTTGACCTAGTATCAGCACGTCTTGTTTTTGGATAGGCCACCAAATATCCAAGGCAACTAATCGCTGGCCTGACTATGCCTCTAGGCCAGCATTTAACACTTTTATTTAAGGTCCAGCAATTTTGCTTTGTTTAAACATGTAGTGAGAACGTTTATTTAGAGGCCTCTTTTGAATGCTTTTCAGCCATAGTTTACAAACTTTTCAGCTCCTAGATACCTTACCACAGCATCTCCTAAATTGTTACCCTGAGTTTGTAACTCATCCTCCCTATCTTGGCTTCTGAATATTAGTGCTGCTTCCCCTTCCATGTGCCAGGTAACAGCACGGTGTGTAGTGAACACTGGCGGTTCATTTATTACCTTACCCAAAATTGGCTACAGTGAAAGTTTCCCTAATTATCTCTGTCATCAACTTGGGTCTGTTTAATTGCACTGTATTTCCTTCATTACAGCACTTTGTAACTACCCCCAAAAAAAATCCAAATTTTGTTTCTTCTTTTCTTCTTTTTTTGGTGTGGAGTGCAACAAATATCCTCTGTCCTAAGGATGAGTAGGAAATAATATTTGCTATGGAATTTTGCTTAGCAGAAGGCCTAAGCAGCTGGGGGAGGAGAGAGTTATTATTCTTTGAAAGGAGCAGCATCTGTGCTGTAGCAGAATAGCCTGCCATAATCCAGCTCTGGTAAGCATTTTTTTTCCCAGCTTCCAACATTTCTTCAGTCCCACTGGAGACAGAAAAACTGTTTTTAAAATTACCTGTGCATCTCAAAACTTTCTGTATTGCAGTGATTCCAGTGACTGGTAAATCAGTGTTGAACAACTCTTGTCATACTCTTATTTTTGCATCATGCTATGTGCAACATGTACTTTTGTGAATGTGTCACTCTCATTCTCACAGGTAACTAATTGGCAAACTAAAAAAGAGAAAACCCAGGCAATTATCAAGAGCCAGGACTTTGTTTTTTCACATTTCTGCAGTTCTGCTTTGGTCCTGGGTGTTTGGTTCATGTAGCGGTCACCTACTGTTGAAGTGGAGGTAGGACGACAATTTGTGCAGCCTTTAAATTCACAAGCGTGGGAAACAGGAGCTTCACTCTTGGCACAGTCTCTTTGGTATTCTTCATTGTCAGGAAGCTCAACCAAGTTCACAGCACCATTATTAGTTGTTCAGCATACACACAGGAAAGAGATTTATAAATCAGCAGTGATTTGTGTAAACAGAAGGACTATAGCTGTCACTTTCAGGTCCCTAAAGACAGGGACCCCTTCATTTGAAAACCAACATAGCCTCACATCTAAACAACCTTGAATTTCAGGAAGTTAAATCCTGTGAGTAGGTCCCATCTCCATAATACATGAAGCCCAAATGCTACATTTAACACTGTGAACTGAGAAATTGATAACCATACCCTTTGTTTCTACTCATGTTCCAGTTTGCTACTTAGGCATGATTTTAAATGCCTGCTTTGTCACAAGTAACTCAAAAGTACTAAGACATGTATTACTGTGATCATCAACTGCACTGTGATCTACCTGAGACTCAAAGGGTGATGTTGGCTCTCAGGGCATTGCTTCTAGCACTCTACCTGGAGGCAAAAATGACAGTTCGTGACAATGAATATTGTCTCAATATCTAAATGCATTTTTCAGAGGTTGATACAAAACTGGGAGCTAGTGCTGGTAATAGAAGTAGGAAGATTTTAATAACTCTTCTTTTTGAGGGACAGTAGTGGATCATATAGGAGTGGTGTCTAAGGCACGTTTCTGGTACCCATTACCACTAAGGCTGGAGTATATCTATCTACTCCAAACTAGACTTTAAAGGATGCTCATTCTTAAGTCATGTATACTTACCTGAGCAGTAACTGTATGGTTACAATTATTATCATATCAATTTAGATTTTTTCAAATATGCAAATTTCAGATAGAAATCAATATTTTGAACTAAAGAACATTTGGTATCTGGAAAGCTTTGAATAAAGAGAAAAATGAGTACTCTTGTCATGTAGTACCTCCATTTTGATTCAGTAATACTTTGAATTTATGTTGTAAATTATGACAGAGATGCTAAACTGTAGGAACTGGATTAGGGATTTTTCTTCATTAAGACGCTGGTTCATATTCTTCCTCATCAACAGTACCCATTCGTAGCTCAGACAGAATGGATCTGTGTGGTCTTTGCATCTTGCAGAACCAGTTGCTGAACTCCAGGTACTTAAAGTGCCTCAGAACAGCCCTGGGCCTGGCCTAGCTCTTTAAGATGCTTGCAGATGTCTCAGAGTCACCGTTGGAGTATAGCACTACAGCTGTCATGCACTACTGCTGATTTCTAGATTGCCTAATCCCACAGCTATAGGATAGGCAGATAGCTGATACATGAGTTAGTGTGGTTTCTGCCACACCAGTTCTCAGATTGTGCAGAGCAGGAATATGGTGAGGGTTTGCTGGTGCTATGTTTTAGCCTGCAAGGAGAGAAAAAGGGCTATGGCCAAGGATGATGTGTGCCCAGCTGTGCTCCATTTTAGCTGTGGACAGTCCACAGACTCCTGGCTGAGAAGAGATGGCAGGTATCAAAAGGAGAAAGATATTTTTAACTCTGCTGTTGACAGCATTTAAGAATTGCTGATCTCTCAAAGTGACAAGTCACAAGGCATGTCCTTTGTGTGTTTAAATTTAATACTTAAAGGCAATACCCACCATTTGTCATCATTTTAGTCTGGGCAGAACTCCCAATTTCTTTTCCTGAAAGCTTTTTGACATCAAAGTGTGATTGGTCCACTTTGCTTGCTTGCACATGAGGAGATCATTAGAATTGAATAAAATAGAATAGAGTAGAACAGAACAGAATAGAATAGAATAGAATAGAATAGAATAGAATAGAATAGAATAGAATAGAATCAAGCAGGTTGAAAAAGACCTCCAAGATCATCCAGTCCAACCTATCATCTAGCCCTGTCCAATCAACTAGACCATGGCACTAAGTGCCTCATCCAGGCTTTTCTTAAACACCTCCAGGAACAGTGACTCCACCATCTCCCTGGGCAGCCCATTCCAATGCCAATCACTCTGGCAAGAACTTCCTCCTAACATCCAGCCTGTATCTCCCCTGGCACAACTTGAGACTCTGTCCCCCTGTTCTGTTGTTGATTGCCTGGGAAAAGAGACCAACCCCCACCTGGCTACAGCCTCCCTTCAGGTAGTTGTAGACAGCAATGAGGTCACCCCTGAGCCTCCTCCAGGCTAAACACCAACTGCTCCTTCAGCCTCTCGTCACAAAGCTGTGTTCCAGGCCTCTCACCAGCTTTGTCGCTCTTCTCTGGACATGTTCATCAACATCTCTCTTGAACTGAGGGGTCCAGAACTGGACACAGCACTCAAGGTGTGGCCTGACCAGTGCTGATTACAGGGGAAGAACACCCTCCCTTGTCCTACCGGCTACACCATTCCTGATACAGGCCAGAATGCCATTGGCTGTCCTGGCCACTGGGCACACTGCTGCCTCATGTTCAGCTACTATCTACCAGTACCCCCTGTCAGGGTCCGGAGGACAGGGATTAACAGTATCTCTGTCCCAAGGAGCAAGACCTGTTCTTATGGATTTCCGTGTGGTGAAATTAAGGTACAAACGAGACCATAGATCACCACAAAACTATTTATTAAAGGATAGGGTTGGACAAAACAGAGGGAGAGAGGGGGAAGGGGGAGAGAGAGAGAGAGGGGATAAAGAGAACGATGGAGAAGAAGAGATAGAAAGCAGGAAAGGAAAAGAGCTGTGATGACATTACCCTCAGTTGCAGGTGAGGAGAGGGAGAGAGAAAGACGGGTGCGTGGCCCAGGGATGATCTTCTGTGGCTTCTGGTGGTGGTGCAGGTCTGGTAGTCTGGTGGAAGTCCACCCTTGGTGGTCTGATGAGAGTGCCACTGGATGCTCTGGTGGGAGTGCCACTGGTGATCTGGTGGAGGTGCCACTGGTGGTCTGCTGCTGGTCCCACTGGTTGCTCTGGTGAGGGTGCCACCCTTGGCAGGCATTCCTCCTGCCTTTTATACAGTTTTCTGCCCGTGTCCGCCTGCAGCTCCCCAGGAAATCTTCCTGTGTATTCTCCTGCATTCGCAGGGCTCTGGCGCCACCGGGGAGAGGACCTCTGTCTCCTCCCTGGCTGTACCTGTACCCTGAATACACATTGATTCTCACACAGGCCTTTTCCCTTTGGGGTAGCTGAGATAAGCCGTAGGCCTCCTGGGCATTCCAGCCAGGCTGAAGTGCAGGAGTTTCGAAGGTGTTGTCTGTTGATTTGCATCCCTGAGCTTTAGGCCAAGCACCAGAGTCTGAGTCTGAGTCCCGGAAACTAACAAAGGCAATCTTTATCTTCGTTGATGAACAAGCGACTCTCACACCCCCAGGTCCCTCTCTGCCTGGCTGCTCTCCAGCCACTCTGTCCCCAGCCTGTAACAATGCTTGGGGTTGTTGTGGCCAAAATGTAGAACTCAGCACTTGGCCTTGTTAAATCTCATCCCACTGGCCTCTGCCCACCCATCCAGCCTGTCCAGGTCCCTCTGCAGGGCTCTCCTACCCTCCAACAGATCCACACCTGCTCCTAGCTTGGTGTCATCTGCAAACTCACTGATGATGAACTCAATCCCCTCGTCCAGATCATCAATAAAGATATTGAACAGGACTTGGCCCAGCACTGATCCTTGGGGCACACCACTAGTGACAGCTGCCAACTGGATGTGGCACCATTCACCACCACTCTCTGGGCCCAGCCCTCCAGCCAGTTCTATGCATTTTTAATTGCCACTTGACCTTTTGATGTCAAACATTGGGAATGGAAGTTTAATAAGCTGCTTATCCCAAACTTTGGATTCTCTTAAGGGGAAGCATATAACAAAAGAAATGGTCAGTGTTGCACAGCTGCTTCTAAAGGTAGACTTTAACAGCACATCACAGTTCCATAATTAATACTGCACTTCTCTAAGGATTCAACTATTTGATTACATATTAAGAACAAAGCATTTATCCTTGAAAATTACAGCAGTCTTTCCAAGAATTAGTACATCTATTATTAGTTTATAAGGTTTTTGGGGGGGTTGGGATTAGTTCTAAATTTGTTTTGGTTTTTTTTTATAGGAAACATCAGGTTTTCGTTGAGACTCTTTTAAGGTCTACCCTGTCATGGTATTAGAAGCTTTAACTAACAACACATCTTTAAAGATCAAAACTAATCTGAAATGCAAAAAACAAAAAAGGACTGTTTCAAAGTTATCAAATTCCAGCGAGAGCAGTCGATGAAAATGCCATTTGCACTTGCCACGCAGAGCAAGACGGAAACACATTTCAACAACCTGAATGCCCTAAATAATGGCTGCTTCTTGGTTTCACAGTATGGCAGGGGTTTATTATGATTTGGTGTCTTTATTTTGTGTAACAGTATAAAAAGTAAATACGTTTCATAGTTGTTTACACTGTAATTGAGACATTTCAAAGTGTGATTCCAAGTAATTTTAAAATATCAGCAGATGTAGAACAATGTTTGTGAATCATAGAATCATAGAATGGTTTAGGTTGGAAGGGACCTCAAGGATCATCCAGCTCCAACCCCCTGCCATAGGCAGGGACACCTCCCACTAGAGCAGGCTGCTCAAGGCCTCATCCAGCCTGGCCTTAAACGCCTCCAGGGAGGAAGCATCCACAACCTCCCTGGGCAACCTGTGCCAGTGTCTTACCACCCTCACTGTAAAGAACTTCCTCCTAACATCCAGTCTAAATCTCCCCTCTTCCAGCTTAAACCCATTCCCCCTCGTCCTGACATTACTAGACCTTGTCAATAGTCCCTCCCCAGCCTTCCTGTAGGCTCCCTTCAGATGCTGGAAAGCCACTCTAAAGTCTCCTCGAAGCCTTCTCTTCTCCAGGCTGCAGAGCCCCAACTCTCTCAGCCTGTCCTCATAGCAGAGGTGCTCCAGCCCTCTGATCATCTTCGAATGAAAATGCCTATGATTCTCATCTGAAAAGAAAAGCAACAAACCACCAGCAAGTCTTTAGTTTCAAGTAAGAGTTTGCAAAACACAGATGGAAAATACAGGAGAACTTTAGGAATAGCTTAACGTTTTTTGGCCAAGTGGATCGTGGGCTGCATCAGGAGAAGTGTGGCCAGCAAGTTGAGGGAGATGATTCTCCTCCTCTACTCCACTCTATTGAGACCCCACCTGCAGTACTGCATCCAGTTCTGGAGCCCCCATTACAAGAAGGATGTGGACATGCTGTAATGTGTCCAGAGAAGGGCCACTGGGTTCATCAGAGCACTGGAGCAGCTCTCCTACAAGGACAGACTGAAAGAGTTGGGGCTGTTCAGTCTGCAGAAGAGGAGGCTTCGAGGTGACCTTCTCGTGGCCTTTCAGCATCTGAATGAGGCCTACAAAAAAGCTGGGGAAGGACTTTTGAGGATATTAGGGAGTGACAGGACTAGGGGGAATGGAGCAAAGCTGGAGATGGGTAGGTTCAGGCTGGCCATGAGGAGGAAGTTGTTGAGCATGAGAGTGGTGAGAGCCTGGAATGGGTTGCCCAGGGAGGTGGTTGAGGCTCCATTGCTGGAGGTGTTTAAGGCCAGGCTGGATGAGGCTGTGGCCAGGCTGATCTAGGGTAGGATATCCTTGGGCATGGCTGGGGGGTCTCTTCCAACCCTGACTGATTCTATAATTCTATGATTCTATACCACAAACCTTGATGTGTTACAAAGGCCTGCTTTACAGTCTGCCTTCTGCCTGCAATTTAGTAGTTTGTGAATATAGACTGTAAAAACTGGAGTCCACTATACTCTGGTTTAGCAGAATTTGCCAAATTGTGTTAAAGTTGTGACACATCTCATGAAAAGCATTATGGCTGTGATTGTTTGGGCTCCAAGCACATCAGCTGATTGTGTGCTACTCTCTTACATTAACCAACTGTTCTTAGAAGAGTATGCTGCAGTAATACTTAAGCATTCAAAATGCTCTGTCCTGGTGAAAACCTGCAAATACTCCTCATGCCCTGTTTTATTCCATCTCTTTTTCTCCAAAGAGTCTGAAGAAAGAATACTTATGATAGAAATGGCAGTACATGAACCAGTAGCTTTATGGAGTCTCTGGAATCCATCTATTTTGTGTCATCACTGACTCAACACAGTGTTCCAGGCACAATTATTGTTCTATATATGTATTTTTGCCTTAATATCAGTCTTCTCTAGATTTAACTTTATCAGTGATCAGTTCCCTGTCTCTGATTACTCAGGTCAGTAGTAGTCAAATACCAACCATATTAGTGCACTGTAAAGAAGGAATCCTTTCGAAAGTCTTACCCCCCATATTAAAACGTAATCTCACAAACCTTTATAAGACCTCTCCTGACATCTTTATGTTGGTCATTATCTGGCTCTTTTTATGGTTAAGGCATTATGCAAATGAAGATATTTCTTATTTCATAAGCTCCTTGTCCGAATTGTTAGAATTATTTATTCTATTTCCTCCTTCTGTTGTTTCAGCTTCACCCAGTTAGAATGCAGAATTGCTTTTATAGTTCATGAATTATCTGTTGCTTCTTGACCTATGCACTCATTCAGCTGTGTCCTCAGTAATTCCTATGTTGTCATCTATTTCAACACATGCACTAGAAAAACTCACAAAGGTTTCCATCCTGGGAGCTGAGTCATCCTCTAAATCAGGATCATCATCCTCTAAACACAAAATCTTCCTCTGCAGAACTTAAGGTCAAGTATTACTTGTGTGATATTGCTTAGTATGTTTTAGCTTTTCTTACTTTAATTTGCTTGTATGTCTGACTAAAAAACAGATAACTCAGCACTATCAATCAGAATTGTCTTTATATTCATATGATGTTATGAAATATCAAAACATCAAAAACTTGAGTTGTCCTTTTCAGTTCCATTTTCTATTTCCATTTATTTTTTTTTAATTTCAAGATATATTCACCTCTTTACTGGTTTATTGTTTTGCATAACCCTCTTAAGTTCTGTGAACTATGACTACTTTCCTGTCATTCAGAAAACCTTGAGTGCTTAAGGAACATATCCTCCTGTACAATCAAATTATTGTTCCAGTGACACTCACGGTGAATATCAATCTCATGTACTTAACATGTAAAAGGGCTAATGAATACCTATATGAAACATCCTGAAAGTGAGGAGAAAGCAAGACCAACTGTTTATTTCTTTTGGTTTTCCTAGCAATGCTGTACAGATTCTTTGTATTTTTAGATGAACAGACTTGCTTTTAATCTTGCCTTTAAGTTTATCCTTTGGTAGGTTGAAAACACTCTAAAACTACTACAGGTTATTAACAGCATAGAGGTTTTGTTTATTTCCAAGTTGCTGGGTTACTTGCAGCTCTGAGTAAGATTTACATGAAGACTTCTGCAGAACTCTGTGTAAGAGTTGCATTACAATGATCAAAATAAAACTTAGCAGCTGATTTCTCCAGTCTAGTTCTTTTCATGATTTATTTGTCCTAGATTTGTTTTTATAAATACCACCTTTATTAATACTAATTTTTAGGGCTTTTTTTGGTCTTGCTTTATTTGGTTAAATGTTTGTTGTCTCCCTATCACTTGTTGATTTTATTGTTTTGTTGTGATTTTGTTTCACTGAGATTTTGTTTTCTGGCTTGTCTTTTTCTGGTAAGTTACGGGGCATTGACACCCTTAAAGAATTTAAAGTTACATGGAAGAAAACTGAGCTCTATGCCAATAGATGAGATAGGCTTTGAAAAAGGAGCCCTATGCCAGTAGATGAGGTAGGCTTTGTGGTTTCTTAATTGCACATTGCTAAAAGGACAGGATTGTGGGCTATGATATACAAGTGTCATCAAAATATTTCCCTGGTTTTGTAAGGAGCTGCACAATAATGTTTCCTTTTCTGTAAAGTGAAACATGGGTATTCAAACTGTAAAAGAAAAACAACACTACCAGTAAGAGAAAGGTTATTGCTGTATGTTTCTTGTTTACCTGGTTTTATTTCTATAGAACAACATAAAGAAAAACTTCTCACCTGTTGCCTGCTGTTTCTCTTTAATATTGAAAGGTTTTGCAAATTTAACTTAGAACATTACTCAAGTGTCATGTCCCAGTTTTTCCTCCTCAAAATAAACTCAATTGTTTCAGGTTTTTCATCTGTCCTGCTTGTTCACATGATCTTGTTTGTATGTTTGGGACCGATTTTTGATGAACATCAGGAGTTCTTTTCACATTGACAATACTGAGGAACTAAGGTGGGTTGGTTGGTGGGGGTTTTTTTGTACTTCTGTGGTAAATTACATTAATTTTATAACCTATTCAATACTCAGAAACATTAAAACAAGCCTTTTTATAAATTTGAATCAGGTCCATTATGCCTTTCAAGTTAATATATCTTATGTACTGCTCCGAGTGCAAGTTTTCATATTAACCAAAAGAGGTTTGATTAGTTTTATTCTTTTCTTTTCAAAGAGGTCTTCTGCACTGTATATTAGCTCTATTACTAAAAAGTATAAAGTCTTTGATAACTTCCAATTATGTTAGACAATATTCAGCAAAGCCTTTAATTTCTTTTGTAAACTTGCATAGTTAAGAAGAAAATACTCTTCCAAGAGCCTTGTATTTGTGTGTAAATATAATAGCGTCATTCATAGTTAGAAATAATGTTCAGAGGTTTTAGCTGTGTGAGCTATTTAAAAATCAAACCCAGCACAGTCAGAATGTAGTCATGTTTGGAGGAGCAGTACATTAAAGTTATCCCTCAAGAACATACCCTTCTAAAGGGTAACCAAATATAATTATTTCATGTGGTGCTGTATAATTGAGATGACTTTTGGAATTCCCCCTCTTGTGACACTTTTGATCTAGCTGTTAAGTTTGACAGGGTCAAAACTGCTCCTATCACGGGTTAGGAAATACTTTTAGTGCTAAGAATAGCTCATTAGAGGTGGATGGAACGTCTCCTTTTCCAATGTACATATTAATTACCATAACACTCAGTGAATTTATCTTTGCTGGCAGAATGGTACACCTTGCTGCTGTATTAATGAAAGCTGAGGGGTTCTGTTGATTAAAGCTGTCGCTTGCCTGGAATAGCAAGATACAGTGAAGTAAAAGCATGGAAAGTGGAGCAAGGCTTTGTAAAAAATTATAGGTTCTGTTCTAAGCAAGCAAAACAGCATCTATTTCTTTTTAGAGAGAGTTTGAATGGAACAGAGGACTTCTGAGTCAGTAAGCTCTGATGATCTGATCCACTGTTGTTCTGGACCTCAGATGACCCTCTGCTGAATTATTTGCTCTGCTTTTGGCTTTGCAGCAATGTTACCAGTGGCAGAAAACATGTTAGAAAAACGTAACAGTGTGATTGAACCTTGTAATTGACGTGTGCAATTCCAGGGACATCTGCAGCATGAAGGCAGGAGGAAAACACTCTTTTCCTCCTGCAATACACATGAAAATCTCTTGTTAAGAAAGAAAGGCCAGAGAATATGTACATCGCTAGATCTGTGTCTTTTTTTTTCCCTTAGGAGCACCCTCACCCGTTCCACTATTCTCTGCCCCAGCACAGGGAGAGTCACTGCATAACCACAGTTTAAGAGGTATGCTACAATGTGCTTTTCTGTGCAATCTAAAATAATTTCTTTGGCTCACTTTCCAGAATGCAGTGCACTGCAAGTAAAATATACTACTAAGAATTTAGTAACATATACAGCCTTATCTGACTTTGCTTTCAGGTGCTGAAATAAGATACTAATTTTCTCTAAAGTCTACACGGATAGATGCCTAAAGTTTGTGAACTGCCCAGTGTGACTTGGGGATAACTGCCAGAGTTGCAAGGCAAGCAAGAAGCTTCCAAGCAGTGGATAATGACAGTCCTTGTCTAAAATCCAGTTAAGGATTCACTGGTCTTACTGACAGGTGCAAACCATCTGTAGAGATTTTCCGATAGCACAGGGATCTCCAGGGGCATCTTCAGGTCATCATCATTACAGAGTGACAAAGCGTAAAAGAAAGATTTCAGTACACCTTCAGAGCACATCATACTAGGGGAAAAAACACTAAATAAACAATCTAAGCATAATTAGGTAGAAGATAATTATCTAAGGAGTCTTACTCAAAGGAAAAACACAGGCCACCACTACTGTGAAGTTAAAAAGAAAAGAAAAGAAAGTAATTTAGTATGCCTTATTTTCACATTTCTAATAAATAATCACAGTATCTTGTTAGAACTTGGCCAGTTCTTCAGCAAAACCCTAACCAAGATATTACACAATTAAATATGTATATATATGCTGGGCACGATTTGCTGTTCCCAGTTCAAGCCCACCGAGGGTGGGAGAAGCAGCTTCTTGCCTACTTCTTCCCCCATTCAAACCTCCGGATCCAGAGGTGAGGGTAGGAAAAACAGTTTTGTGTCTTCTTCTTTCCCCATTCAAACCTCTGGAGATGGAGGGTGGGGAAGGTAGTTTGGAATGCCCTGCCACAGAAGGTCCAATGGAGAGCCATAAGGATGATTAGGGGACTTGAACATCACCCCTACAAAGAGAGACTGAGACCTGGGGCTGCTTAGTCTGGAGAAGACTGGGAGGGGATCTGATTAATGTCTGTACATATCTGTGGGGTGGGTGTCCAGTGGAGTGGGCCAATCTCTTTTCAGTGGTGCACAGCAGTAAGACAAGGAACAATGGATACAAACACGAACATAGAAGGTTTCACCTCAACACAAGGAGAAATTTCTTTACAGTGAGGGTGACGAGCAGGCTGCCCAGGGAAGTTGTGGAGTCTCCTCTGGAGACCTTCAAAATCTGCCTGGATGCATTCCTGTGTGGACTACCCTAGATGGTTCTGCTTTGACAGGGGAGTTGGACTTGATAATCTCTGGATGTTTCTTCCAACCCCTAACATTCTGTGACTGTAAATTTAAAAATGGGAAAGCAGAACTATAACCTGGAGATAGGCAAAGTAGTTTGTTCCTCAGTTAACAGTTATGCAATTTCACTTTTTGTAACTCAATTTATGCTTGGAAATATTGCTAATCACAGCCTTGTTCCCTGTTTCCTTGATTCTTTGATTCATTTCAAGCAAATTCATCATGGAAATATCAAGCAGTTAAACTAAGATACATGTAATATTTATGAAGCACAAATTCCCCAATCTCTAATAAAGTTAGAGGCCACTTACCTTGCTGGTTAGCTTTAGTCAGTGTAAGGAAGGATCAAATTATGACCCTTTACTACAGTGGTTAGAGAAATCTAAGGCTGTTTATTTTAAACTCCTACATTAACTAAGCATGATTGCTTTTTATGGAATGATTCTTGGTAACATTACAGATGGCAAAAAGGGATGCTTTTTTTGGAGGACCTGATGCTTTAGCCACCCTAGGCAGCTTCTGTTCCTCCCTGCTTGGAGAAGCATCTGTGGGAGAAGTGGTGGCAGCCTGAGGCCTCAGAAGAGTTCCTCAGGCACAACTCACAGACAAACCAGTTTCCTGCAGTTCATTTCCTAACCTCCTTCATGCCTCTTTACAGTATTATAGTCCCTTTTTTCACCCTCGGGGTTTTTCCTTTTTTCTTTTAACCTGCAGTATGGTTACAGGCCATACTTAATTCTGAAGAACGAGGGTGTTAATTGGGTTGAAAATGGTAATGATGCATCTAATTCTGTCTCATCTGTGGTGCTTTCAGGACTCATGAATGTACCTGCATCCAAGAATAGAAACTTGAACACATTTTTCTGTGTTGTACCTAGGTCATCTCTTGACCCGTTTTCAGTGGCACATTACACAGTAAATCAAGTCCGAGTCCCACACTATTTTCCTTGTTCTGTTTCTCAGCAAGAACAGGTATATGCTTAAGACATTTTTAATATTTACTGCCTCAGTTAAAACTTAATTAGCTCCCTGAAAAGGAAGAGATTTAACCACCTCCGCTTCAGCTGAGACCTCTATGACCTCTACATTTGAGGCTTCTGTTTGGTTCTTCAGCTAATTCAATTGCCAGTCAAGGAGGGGTTTAAGTCCGCAGTATAATAATACTTACAATTACTAGCAAATAGCATTTTAAAGCATTAACTCCTCTGTTCTTACTACATCCTTATCAGGCAGGCAAATAAATGTTATTATCCTCATTTTAGAAACACATTGATTAAGTGACTTACCATCAATTTTAGTGTCAGTGCCACTAGCATATAGAAACTTCTGCATTGCGGTCGCAGGGGGGGAAAAAAAGTGATCTGTATTATAAAGTACACCTTCCCTCTGAAACAAGCAATCACTTCTCCTATATGTAGCCTTGATAGGATTTAGCCACTTCACATCTCCCACATGCTTGTATGCTTTGTTAACCTGTTAAGCTGCTTCGTGCTGATGGCTCAAAATGGTGTGTCTCTAACATAGGAACCTTTTTATATCTACCTCCCGTTTTCAACCAAAGGGCTGGAAAACATTGCCTGGAGAACCTGCAAAACTTCCACGTTTTTGGCTGAGCTTGTGGAGGCAGAGGGTGAGGGAAGAAAGAGGAACTTGTGCTACAGTCCAAAGGGCAATGTGAAGATGATCAATGATCTGTGGAAGCAGCAGGACCATGATTTAGGATGAAATTAGGAAGAGTTTCAACTATTTTAAAAGATTTTTTTGCTTCTTCAGCTAAGCAGAATTTTAATGTCTAGGTTGTGTACAACAAGGGCAGTTCACTTTTCTGTTGCTGCTGTAGCTACTCTTTGGAAGCTGCACCAGTTGCAATTGGAAGTTCAGTCTTCAGCTCTAAAATGCAATCTTCAATCTGTTGAGCTATTGGGAAAAATGCTCCATTTTAAAGGTCTTGATTTTAAATTTGGAATAGATTTTGGATCTTCATTGTCTAGTTTAGACAGACAAATTTTGTCTGCCTTCATCTGACTGGCTGATAGACAAGACAAACCTTACATGTGTGCAGTAAGTTAACAAAGGAAGTATAGCAAGTAACATCATAGCATGCAAAAATCTGTTAAATAGTACTGAGTTTCTAATGTTGAAAACCTTCCCTATTTACAGACAGTTATTTCTAAGGGAAAAAAATGTGTTGACTGTATTTGTTTCCCCTCATGGACAAATCTTCCCTACCTGGGAAAAACAAAACACAGAAACTCAGGACAGCATCTTTAGCAGCTACTGAATTCATCTATGTCCAAGTGTCACTATGTTTTGTTCTGATTTGGCTACAGTTCACAAGATCTTTCTGACCCAGCTTCTAAAAATGGTAGAAAATCAAAATATTTGTAGATCTTTTCACAGGCTCACAAAGGCACTTTATCTATTATTGTATATTAATATATTATTAATANCTTCAGATATTTATAAACATTTATCAAATCCCCTCTAAGTCTTCTCTTTTCCAGACTAGAAAGTCCCAAGTCTCTCAGCCTCTCCTCATAAGCCATGCCCTCCAGTCCCCTAATCATCCTCGTAGCCCTCCACTGGACCCTGTCCAGCAGATCCCTGTCCCTCCCTTTAGAACTGCAGTAGCATAGTTAGTCAGCAAATCCATGAATCTGTCATTAAAGCCCATGGTGTCATATGCCAACACATGAATTTGACCTAGTCATTGAAGCTGATACTGTGCCAAGGTGTGAAAGCAGATACACTGAAAAACTGCCCAGCGTTTATGATAGATGCTGATATTTCAGACCAGCCTCACAGACGATGAATTATGTTCTTAATTAGCATATGTGACAATGTTAAATTTAGAAGTGAATTTTCAAATAGTTGCCAAGTTTTAACTGAAGGTCATTTGTATTTTTTTTTTAACCTATGCACATGTAGACACTCATAGGAAATGTGTAAACTTACTTTCAAGAGACCTCAAATATTAACCCTATAAATTATACGTTTACTTCCCCCCTCCAGCTTTTAAATGATGATTTTTTTTGCATAAAATTAACATCATTGAGTTTATTGCTTGTGAATCACCTGCAGATTGCAGTATCAGAACTCATTTGATAAGTTTGTGCCTGTCAGAATTTTATATTGGGTCCATTATTCATTAACAACAACAAAAAATAAAGCATCTTTCTAAACAAATGCTTAAAAGTGTGCATCTTCATGGCACTTCACTAGCTTGATCTTCTGTGCAGTTCTAGTCCTTTCACCTGAGAATTATTAAGGTGTCATATACAAAAGTGGTAAATTCATCTGCATTAAAGTGTGATAAAGGGTTAATCTTGCCTAATAAAAAAGGCAAATCATGGCCATAGATGTGATTATGTGTTCTGAAGCCTGGTAAGTATTGTGTCAGATCACAATTCAAGATGCTTAAAGACTTCACAACCTTAACTGTGTTTTAGTGATGGCAGATCCATTCAATTATGTACTTCAGCTTATTAAAAAACACCTGAGTGTTTAAAATGGTATTGTACTACGTCTATCCTGCAGGGCTGCTGCATTATCTGGGGTATGCCCTATTGTCTCCAGTGCTACTTTTGGGAGATAAGACATACAAACCAAAGGCTTCTGCACTGGGGAAAAACAAAACAAAAAAAACCCCACTGCAACATAAACCAATTATGTAATCAAGAATCAGCCAATTAATAAGAAAGACAATAATAATGGAAGACAGCATTTGCATGAAAATTACATGGGTTTCTCTCTAGCTTCAATGTTCTGTGAAGCTAGTAGATATCTAGTGCTTTTTGAGATGCAGTGCACTACTTAGTGGGAACCTCATTTGTGGTTGATCCTTAGGTAATACCACAAATGTGACTGGTTGTCGTGGTAGGCCTGCATAGACCAAAATAGGCTTATACATGCACTGGCTTGGCCAGGCATGTTTTTCTGCTGTCTCTCCTTCTGCTATGAGGAGAAGCAACCGTGGGAAAGAGGACAAAGTACCTGGAGCCACTGAGTCTAAGGACCTTGGCTTGCCCAGACTTGTTTTGCTCCTGTTTACGCTCTGTGGTAAACAAGGTACACACACTTGGCTTGTGCCTGCCTTGTGCAAGGCCTATGTTTTTCCCCAATTTGGGTAAAGTAAGCCTATGGCTTCACCTAATATTATTAGGCTTGGCTAACTGCCATGCTGATTGGCTATTCTGTGTCCAAAGGCCCATTAGTCTCAGGCTGTATTGATAAAAAGAGATGAGCAGGTAACACAACATGCTTTGCCACTGTATTTATGCTTGCTGCTTGCTACTGCCTGCTGCCATTGCTCTCTGCTTCTGGCAGTGTTATACTTTACTGCCTTACTGCCTTCTGCAGCATTATGTTTTGCTAAACTATAAGTTAACTCTCCTGGACTGCCTGGAAACTCCACTGCCTTAAGTTTACCAGGAACAGGCTCTAAATGCCTCCGCACAATCAGCCTGCATAGCCAGTGTGGCACTGCGCCGAGACTGCATATCACAAGACATCCTGCCTGCACCCAAAAGTCTCCTGACAATACGGGAAGACCTGGAGACACACAGATCATCCTGAGAAATCAAGATAAGGTCAGAGATCATCTGCCTTCTTTCCCCAGCACCCTGTGAAGCCTGGGAAGAATTGGAAGCTCACAAGATATCGACAGAACCTTCTGCAAGTGTTTGGGTACTGTTTGAAGCTGTAGCTAGCCCCACATGTTGGGAGATAATTTTTATGAGTAAATACCTAAAGACTCTTGTAATTCACTAGTTGCCTTCTGCCATAAGCAGAAAGGAGTTTACTAAGTCCATCTAGTGGGTAAGTGGTATAATAACCACAAGTGGTAGGTATATAGACTGCANACCTGGAGACACACAGATCATCCTGAGAAATCAAGATAAGGTCAGAGATCATCTGCCTTCTTTCCCCAGCACCCTGTGAAGCCTGGGAAGAACCGGAAGCTCACAAGATATCGACAGAACCCTCTGCAAGTGTTTGGGTACTGTTTGAAGCTGTAGCTAGCCCCACATGTTGGGAGATAATTTTTATGAGTAAATACCTAAAGACTCTTGTAATTCACTAGTTGCCTTCTGCCATAAGCAGAAAGGAGTTTACTAAGTCCATCTAGTGGGTAAGTGGTATAATAACCACAAGTGGTAGGTATATAGACTGCAAGAGCCTTCTCTTCTAGTATACTGTTTGCATTTGCTAGTTATTTCTTAAAGTGTTCCAGTTTTGCCTGCTCCCTGTGTGTATAAGTAACCAAGCCATGCATTTCAAACCTTGTAAAAAAGTTTTCTGGGGAGATATTATTAATGTTAATAAACAGTTTTCATAGTTCTTAACAATCTTTGCTTGGATGTCAAAATTAACAGCGATTATTAATTTTGCATGATTCATAACACTGGTGAAGAGAAGTTTTCTTATAGTTCTTCCTGGTTTGTAATTGATTTTACTGAGATTCTCATGAACTCTGTACTATGTCTTTGCTAGGAAAAAAAAAATAAAGATTTTCACTAGGCACTTAAATTCCAATCTGCTAAAGCACTTAGAGGCATGCCTATGCTCATCTTCTGAAACTTTTAACAGTCTCATTGCGTTTGATGAAACTTCTCACATCATGAAAGTCACAGGTATGCTTTAGTATTTCACTGGATTAAGGCTTAGCCATTTTTCCTTTCTTTGCATTTATTTCTAAGACCTAACTTCTTGAGACTATATTGGGTCAATGATACTTCAGCATTTTATAACAGTTTTCAGATCAATTTTCTTATTCATGTATTCACTGATAACTTATCTCTTTCATTCACTTCCAGCATCCACTCATTATTTTAATAAATAAGTCAGGGTGTGTAATGAAATTACATATTTAGCTGTCCTTTCAGAAGTTAAATTCACCTAGTGAACATAGGATGGTGTAGAAAGCCTTCAGAAGCCCTTACAAACAGAGGTATTTGTCCAGAAACACATTTTATGCAGTAACTGGGGGTGAAAATATCTTTGCTTCTCATAGACAAGAAGTCAGGGTAGCCGATCAAAACACTCTCATGTGGCCTGAAGAATCTCTGATGTATTTTGAAGCTTATGACTGCAGTATCAGATCAATGATATGTTATCTTTGTTTCAAAAGAACAATCCTCTGTGATCATTACTGCTGCATTAGCTGATCATTTTAAATTAACATAATGCAAAACGTTTTCAAAAAATCAAAGTCTTATCTCCAGAATTCCAATTTTAAGTGCAGAAGAAAAGTGGAGAAATTTGGTGTTTGTGTGAAGAAGGTGCCTTATATTTCCCAGCCTACCCTTCTGTGGTGGGTTGACCCTGGATGAATGTCAGACACCCACCAGACCCAGCCTATCACTCTTCTCCTCAGATGAACAGGGAGGTGGTGGAGTTGCCATCCCTGGAAGTGTTCAAGAAAGGACTGGATGAGGCACTTCAAAGTGTGAGGGGGCAGGTAACACCCAAACCACCATAATGAGGCACTTAGTGCCATGGTCTAGTTGATTGGACAGAGCTGGGTGACAGGTTGGACTGAATGTTCTTGGAGGTCTCTTCCAACCTGGTTGATTCTATGATTCTATGATAAAAAACAACAAAATGCTTGTGGCTCAAGGTGAGGATAGGGAGATCACTCTGCAATTACTGTCATGGGCAAAACAGACTCAGTGGGAAATTTCTTTCATTAATTACTAATCAAATCAGAGTAAAATAATGAGAAATAAAACCAAATCTTAAAGACCCCTTCCTTTCATCCCACCCTTCTTCTCAGCTTAACTTTACTCCTGATTTTCTCTACCTTCTCCCTTCTGGCTGTACATAGGTACAGTGAACAAGAGCTATGATCAATTCAGGACTTTCCCTCCCCCCACACTTGAATAGCTCAGATGGCTGGAAGAAAGATGAAGCTATATATTTCCAGCACAGCACACATTTGCAAGCATACATATATAGAATATTTACAATTATATAAGGTTATGTACAATTATATACAAATTAGAAGTAATACAGAAATTAAAAAAAAAAAATCCTTTCTGAGCAGTGAGACTGCCCAGGAGGGCTCCAAATTAACCCCCCTTCTCCTTTCCACCCCACCCTTATCTCAGAAATAACCAGATAAGCCCTGTATAGCTCAAGTGATTCATTTGCAGAGATCTGAGGTGAGATGCCAAAAGCTGACAAGGGGTTAGAAGGAAATGGTTAGATTGGGTTGCATAGGTTTCATGCAGAGGAGGGAAGGCAAGATGCAGCCAGGCACACAGACTGAAGAATTAGTGACAGACTTTATATTTTGACTATTTATGTCCCTCAGCAGAACCAAAGAGTGATACAGACATCACTTTTTTTTTTCTTTTTCCCAACCAATGAACTAATTTCTCTCATTAAAATATTCTTATTAACCTCAAACCAGCACATCATCCTATCCTTCTTATCAGCTTAACTTTACTCCTGATTTTCTCTACCTCCTCCCCTCCAGCTGCATATAGGGATAGTGTGTAGGAGCTGTGATCAGTTCATCACACATAGTTACTGATGCTCCTTCCTGCTCAGCAGGGCAAACTTCTGACATACTTCACCACTGGTTACATGAAATCTCTCTTCCAGCACCTGGAGCACTTCCTCCTCCTCCTCCTCCTCCTTCTTCACTGCCCTTGATTTCTGCATAGTTGTTTTATATGTTCTCATTCCTCTCTGCAGCTACAGTTTCATAGAATCGTAGAATCAGTCAGAGTTGGATCACAAAGGGATCACAAAGGATCATTTAGTTCCAACCCTCCTGCCATGCCCAGGGACACCCTACCCTAGATCAGGCTGGCCAGAGCCTCATCCAGCCTGACCTTAAACACCTCCAGGGATGGGGCCTCAACCACCTCCCTGGGCAACCCATTCCAGGCTCTCATCACTCTCACAGTAACTTTTCCCTACCTCTTAAGTATGTTATTGCAGAGACACTACCACCATCACTGATGAGCTTGGCATTGGCTAGCAATGGGTCATTCTTGGAGCCAGTTGGCATTGATTCTATGACACAAGAGGAAAGCTAGCAACTTCTCACAGGTGCTATCCCTGTTGAGCCACCACTATCAAAACACTGCCATGCAAACCAATGCACCCTCTTATGGTACTTTTCAAATAAATTACTTCATGTAACTCACAACTTCTAAAGGGGTTTGAAGGTTATGGCATTCCACTCATTTCAAAGTAGACTGTACACTAAAAATAAACATTGAATACTAAATTGTATACTAAATTGTATACTAAAATATAAAAAACTCAGAGCTTGCCTTCCTTGAGTCCAGAGGTGAAATGGTAAATATTTAATACAGGAAATGCTTCTGATGTTTTATTCTTCTTTGTGTTTCTCTGTAACAAAAAAAAAAAAAAAAACAAAATAAATTTCTTAGCACATAGCTTCCATGTACCACTTAGAGATAATGAAGTTTCCATAGGATAGATGCAAAATATTCCAAAAGCAAAATCACATGATGATCCTTGAGGTCCCTTCCAACCTAAACCATTCTATGATTCTATGATTCTATGAAGATTTTTACCAACAACAATAGCCCTGATAATGAGAATGTGAGAAGCTACCATTCATTGTTGAAAAATATCACCTAGGGATAAAATCATTCCCTTCATACAGTGCGATAGCTAAATGGACATGAAAAAACCCTCTTGCCATATACTTTACTCTCTTGGTATCACTAGAAGATCTGCAATCATGATATACATGTTATAAAGATTAGAATATCTGTTTTTATACATATATTTATACAAATATTATTCAAGTACTATTGATAGCAGTGTTCATAGTGCAGCATTTGTACTTCAGCCCACTTTTCAAACTGGGAAAATTACAAAGGCGTAAGACTGACAATCTTAGTTCTTTCTTTGCAAGCTCTGAATAGCTGAATATAATGTATTTCTAATTCTGATTGTTACATGACATTTGCCTAGGTGAAAAACCTATTAGGAGGAAATACATGATGCTTTGTGTGTAATGAAGTGAGGCAAAGGATCTTTTTCCCAGGAAACATCATCCTGAGGTGGCGCTGTAGCTCCTCTGGAAAATTTATTTCAGCATATATATATATATATATATATATAAGGTAAGAGATAAATAAGGGTGTGCTGGCAGGAAGAGAAGCATAAGTATGGAGTACAAGGGAACAAGTACAACCAAAAATGTCTGACTGGATATTTCAGTTCCCTCTCCAATCATCTTCCAACACTGTCAAATCCACGTAGACCTCAGCTCAGGTTCTTGGTCTCTGAATGATTTCAAAGAGGTTCTTTCTTCTCTCTCTCTCTCTTTCTCCTTCTTTCTTTCTCTTTTTCTTTCTTTCTCACTTTTTTCTTCTAATTTTCTTTCTCCTTTCTTTTTCTTTCTCTTTCTTCCTTTCTTTTCTTTCTTTCTTTCTTTCTTTCTTTCTTTCTTTCTTTCTTTCTTTCTTTTTCTTTTTCTTTCTTTCTCCCTCTCTCTCTTTTTTCTCTNTTTCCTTCTTTCTTTCTTTTTTTCTTTCTCTCTTTCTCTCTTTCTCTCTTTCTCTCTTTCTTTCTTCTATCTTTCTCTCTTTCTTACTCTTTTTTTTTTCTCTGAAGATAGGAAAATAGTATTTTGTAAAATCTAGCTGGCATAGAAACAGTAGGTCTCCACAAATCTTTATTGATCCTAATACCTCCCTGCCAAAAGCAAAAGCAAATATCATAGGCACTGAAAGTCCAAAGTTCTTAAAAACAACATACACATAGGAAACAGCAAAGGTGTCCTCTAGGCCCCATCTCTTCACTAGAATATAATGTGAGCTGGGTTGGAGGTAGTATCAATTCAACAGCTTCCAAGGCTCAGATTACTTACTTTACTTCCTACTTGGCAGCATAACCGTGGTGGAGCCTTGACATGGAACTTGTGCAGAGGTTGCACAACTCAGGAAGTCCCAAGCTGTCCATTCTGTGGTAAACCAGCTTGTGATTTTCAACAAAATCAAGTGAAACAAAACATCCTCCAAAAATCTGCACTGCAAATCAACCTGATTTTTTTAACTACTGTAAGAAGACAGTATCATTGTCCTTTTGTTCTGCAAAGTACAAGAGAATGATCTCTTCAAGTAGCATTAAGACAAGAGACTCCCATATTTCAAAAAGCAGCTAACAGAGTACATCAGTAGTAAAAGGCACAGCATAGTCCACAAATACATGTACATAGCCACCACGCTTCATGTTGAAGATCTCTTTATATTACCTCATGTGGCCACTGCTAACTAATAAAGATGTCACGAATATCAGGAGGGTGCAAAATAGGTTGGACTGGGTCATCTCGGAGGTTTCTGCCAACCTGGTTGACTTTATGATTCTATGAAAACTCAGTTTGGTATCTGGTTGATAACCAGAGCTCTTGGAGCTGAATTTCCAGAGTATACTACCTTAAAGCTATCTAAGTATGTCTGTACTCACATGCAGTTCATATATCTTAGAGATATATTATAGACGATGCAAATGCTATTCCTCAGAATTTTTTATTGGTTTCTTTCCCCAAGCATACTAGAACTGGAGTTGTAGTGATCAGCTCTGTTTCAGATCTGTTCTAAATAGGTAAAATGGCACCCAGGATTAGATTTTAGGATCTTTTTTTACAACAAATACAAAAGACAAACCATGTAGTTCACATAGAGATCTGAATTTCCTGGAAGTTCACCAGATTGATTGTTTTGGTTTCAGATTATTCCTAGCTCAAATGTGCTTTCAAATACAGAAAATTCTAGTACCTGCAAAACACAGCTTCTTGATAAGTTGCATGCCAAACTGCCTTTCCTTTTATCTTTCCAAACTTTGTTAAGGTGAAACATACACAAAGGAACTCTTCATAAAGAGGTGAAATGTGATTTTTTTTTTTCCCTTAAAAATACATTTCCACCATGAGATGCTTGAGGAAAGCAGCTGGCTTTAATTAGCTGTCTATTTCTGCCTAAGCATGCTGGGGAAAAGAGATGTTTGCATACTTTACTTTTCTGACATGTTCAAGAACTTTTCTTCCAGTTCAATTGATGTTGTATTATTAATAGTTATTTGTTTTAAATCTAGTTATTCCTTTGTAAAATGTTTCCATGGCTGTTGCAAAAGAACCTGATTATTATTAAAATTAGTGGTCAGGGATGGTGGGGGGGAGAGAGACTCCTGAATATTGAAAATTAATAAACAATATTAATATTTGAAAAAAAAAATCTTCCATTAATTAATTACCACTCCATCACACCCCCTGATGAAAAGAAGAAGCACTTAAAGTGAAGAAACCATGATACAAATGTCTGCTGCACTTAATTGTGATCAGGGATGTGAAAGTGGGACATAACTGTGATGGTTTGGGTGTTACCCACACCCACACACTTTGGAAATCACCCAGACTAGACTCAACCTGCTCTGGAATTTGAATGAAGCTTATATTTACAGCTGGCACAATGTACAAGCAGATATTTACAGTATATACAGTTATAGACAGAAATACACAAGGTAAAAGGTAATACAGAAACACAACAGCCCTCCCAGAAACCTGAGTCCCTAGTAGGGGCTTCCAACTGCCCTTCCACCTTCCCCCTACCTCTCTCAACCTTACCCCAGTCCCAAGGAAGAATGGAGGTTAGGCCAGGGGGTTAGGAAGCAAAGTGGATTAGTCCAAAATGGAGGGTGAGGTTAGAGAGTAAGATGCAGTTCAGCCAGTTCCCCAGCAGCAGCCCAAATGAGAGCAGTGCCAAGTGTGTTATCTATGTTTTGACTTATGTTTTTATACATCTTATATTCTTGTTCTTACATCTCAGCAAGCCTATGAGGGAGGTAGACATCACCACTGTTTTCCTTCCACAGCCTGTAATCTATTTCTTCTCACCAAAACATTCTAGCTAAGCTCAAACTAGCACAATAACCCATATGCTGTATTTCTCCACTTACAGGGGAGGGTAAGAGAAAGCTTAGAGAGTGGTGGAAGGACCCAAGTGGAGCAGTCTTAATGGAACAGTTGTAATTTCATTTTATCCTCCAAATAGTGTCAATCCTAGGTTATATCTGTTGGGTCTGTATTTCTTGGCTAGGAATCTAACATGTAATTTTTTATATGTGTCCCAAGACAGAGCAATGATGTTATCAAACCTTTCCAAACCTTGTGAACTACTCACAACAATATTATTAGCGTTATTACTTTTACTCTTCCTTGTAAAAATGGGTGATTGGGGAGAACAGGCATGGAAGACAAAGTGCCAGAAGTACTCAGAGGTAGTGCTATCTGTGTCCTTCTGCAGGCTCAATAGTTCCTTGAGCTGAATAAAAGACAAGTTCTTCTACTGCCTGACTGAAAACTTTCAGTGGTGCTGATTAAACAGCGTGCATGGCTCCAGGTAATGGCAAGTCACGTATCATAGTCTGTTATTGTTGATTGTAATTTTAATTGCTTTGCTATCAGTTTGAAATTGTGTGAGATAAATGCAACAATTTTCTGGAGACCCTTCTGTAAGAGGAAAGAGTTGGTATGTGTTTGATCAGAAATAGACAACAGGCCAATTGTTGCCAGGTTACCAGAGAGAAGAACAGAGTCTGTGAGCTTTCAAGAAATCTAAAGAAAACAAGAATATGCAAGTACCATCTCTGTAATCAAAGGCCTGAATGTGGTGTTGGCTAAACAGGACATGGAGCCAGCACTGACCTTGAAAGGCTCCACAGAGGACAACCTGCTGCTGAGGGAGCTGAGGAGTGATGAAGGCTTCCGTCGCTAGGGGGTTGGGTGACCACAAAAGCCAACAATGTGCATGAGCAGCAGGGAAAGTCGTTATGTAACAAATTGTGAAACAAGGGAGGAGCTTGGTTCTGCTTGGTTCAGCCTTCTGGGATGCACTGGACACACGTCACAGAATGCTGAACACATCCAAACCGAGAGCGTGGGTAGGTGAGCTGGAGTGTCACCAGTCTTACCACCATGACAGTGCAGTTCCTGGTGGGGATGCCTACCTTTCCAGATGGCAGCTGACCAGCTCTGCTATCTACACATCTCAGGAGCTCTGCTGGCCAGTGGGATAGGATGAGTACAGCCTGCCTTTTGATCAATAGGCCTACTAGGGATTGTTCATCATGTCTTATTCAGCACTGTAGTTTCTCCCCTTATGGCTGTAGCATGTGAGCCATATGAGCCATAGGTATTGTGGTTTCCAGTATACCTTTCTCATTATGGTTTTAGTGTTTAAGCCATAATAAAGTATTGCAACTGTACCTGAAGGGGGATATCCATGTGTGAGAGCATTCCCTGGCCCCAAAGAACTCACTGGAACACCTTCTGCATCAGTAGTCACGCTTTCCACTTTATCTCTACATCTTCAAGTAAATAATCCCATACCTCATTATGTCCCTATGCAAAAATGAAAGAAAAAAGGTGAAATTACTTTTACAAAACTGCACAGCAAAGCACAGTATCACAGTCTCACAGTATCACAGTCTCACAGTATCACCAAGGTTGGAAGAGACCTCACAGATCATCAAGTCCAACCCTTCACCACAGAGCTCAAGGCTAGACCATGGCACCAGGTGCCACGTCCAATCCTGCCTTGAACAGCTCCAGGGACGGTGACTCCACCACCTCCCTGGGCAGCCCATTCCAGTAGCCAATGACTCTCTCAGTGAAGAACTTTCTCCTCACCTCAAGCCTAAATTTCCCCTGGCACAGCTTGAGGCTGTGTTCTCTTCTTCTGGTTCTGGCTGCCTGAGAGAAGAGAGCAACCTCCTCCTGGCTACAACCACCCCTCAGGTAGTTGTAGACAGCAATAAGGTCTGCCCTGAGCCTCCTCTTCTCCAGACTAAACAATCCCAGCTCCCTCAGCCCCTCCTCATAGGGCTTGTGCTTGAGGCCTCTCAGTAGCAGAATGAGTAGATAACCCAATCCCTTCTGCCTCCCAGCATCTCACCACTTGCATGTCTCCTGGACCAACTTGCAAACAAGTCTGTGGCTGCATGCTTGTTGAAGTGTATTTGAGTTGTCTTGCTAGGAGTTTAATTTCATAACATCATGTGCTACCAGCACAAGTATGACATTGCAATTCAGCATGCATTGTGTTGCTGTGATCTATATCTCATTAAAATCTCACCTCCATGGCCAACACCATAGGCTACTTATCTGTAGCAAAGCTCTTGAACATAGTGGAAAAGGTATAAACACAAATGAAAAACTAACTGCAGACCAGCAACCTGCAAGTATTGAAATTCCATGACACCACCAAATGAAACAATACCACAAGAACAATCCTTTTAAAATTTACTGTCTGACAGGTAAAAAGTGTTGGGTATGGAGGTGCTCTTCAGTTATTCCTGAGCTGCTCAATGCCATTACAAGATTCTCAGATCACCAAACAATGCCACATCAGTGCACAGGGGAAAGATAATTTTCTAACTTCTTTATTTCAACCCAGAATAATGTTTCAAACTATTGATACACTGCACTGGACAACATGTGTTTAAAAATGCTAAATTCAAAGTTAAAATACTTAGAAAATATTTAGAGAATATTATATTTCTGATATTTTGAGAATATTAAGACTTCTTCTTAGATTTGCTTGATGGCTTTTCTTTCCCCTAGATTTTGACTGGGTTTGATTCATAATGGGAATTTTAGCATTTTCCCCCCACATATGAAAATACACAGGGTTTTTTTGGTTGTTGTTTTTTCATTTTCTTTAAGAAAAATACTTTAAAAATACAGAAAAATCATTATAAATCAAAATTAAAAGTGTTAGCGGGGTCTAACAGTAGAAAAAGAGGTTAGTCAGGTCCTGTACTCAGATGAGTGAAGATAATCACCACAATCAATGTAAAATGCAGCTGCATTAGGTAACAATCCACATTTAGAAGCAGGATGTTGGACCGGATGATCTTGGAGGTCTCTTCCAACCTGGTTGATTCTATGAGTCTATGTGTGCTAGTTTGAGCCTAGCTAGAATGTTTTGGTGAGAAGGACTAGATTACAGGCTGTGAAAGGAAAACAATGGTGATGTCTACTTCGCTCATAGGCTCGCTGAGATGTGTAAGAATAAAAAGCAAAACATAGATAACCACTTTCTACTGCTGGCAAGCTCCAAGCTGCATCTCTCTCCTAACCACACCCTCCATTTTCTTGGCTAATCCACTTTGCTTCCTAACTCCCCTGGCCCAGCCTCCATTTCTTCCTGGAAACTGGAACAGGCTGCCCAGAGAGGTTGTGGGGTCTCCTTCTCTGGAGACTTTCTAGGCCTGTCTGGATGTGTTCCTTTATGATCTGTGTTAGATAGGTTTGTCCTGCTCTGGCAGGGGGGGTTGGACTCAATGATCTCCTTGGATCCCTTTCAACCCCTAACATCCTATGAGCCTGTGATATATATTAATAATATATTAATATATAATAATAGATAAAGTACCTTTGGGAAAAATAGCCACATATTCAAAATATAAATTGTTCTGTTTCTTCATTGTAACACTCTTTTTTTTTCATAGATCTCCCCCTATCAAAGCTCTATAAAATGTGCTAATGGTTGCTTTACTAATGGTTGCCTTGATCTCACTGAAGTTTTTTTCCTTTTGTCTGTGAGTATAATCTTTCTTATGCATGCCTTCCATCTGGAAATAAATTACACTGAATTAGCCAGACCTTTCTAAAAGTGCACAACTTAAAGTTAAGTTTTAATTAAAAAGCCTTTTTCATTAATTATTTTTTATCCTAAGAGGCTCTAAATCTTAGTCTGTTTCTGCCAGAATATACATAGATTAGTGCCTTATGTTGTCCTTATATTTATATATTCACTTCACACGGACTTTGAGGAACTTTTTAAAGTTTTTGAGGATCA
Organism: Tricholaema leucomelas; assembly: GCA_013400475.1. Classification (NCBI taxonomy): domain Eukaryota; kingdom Metazoa; phylum Chordata; class Aves; order Piciformes; family Lybiidae; genus Tricholaema lacrymosa; species Tricholaema leucomelas. The sequence continues at coordinate 15,180 of WAAF01004154.1, read as the reverse complement.
TCTATAAATTGTTTTTCATACTTCCATCTGTAAATATTGACTGTAAGTGGTCAATATGGGCCTCCAGCCCTGTAATTTTCTGTAACAAAAAAGATTACCATTTTGTTAACCACCGACAACAAATCAGCATTGTGAAAACGAAATCACAGAATCGCAGAATGTTAGAGGTTGGAAGGGGTCTCCAGAGATCATCAGGTCCAACTGCCCTGCCAAAGCAGGATCACCTAGGGTAGTTTGCACAGGAATGCAGCCAGGAGGGTTTTGAAGGTCTCCAGAGAAGACTCCACAACTTCCCTGGGCAGCCTGTTCCAGTGCTTTGTCACCCTCACTGTAAAGAGGTCTCTCCTTGTGTTGAGGTGAAACCTTCCATGTTGAAGTTTGTATCCACTGTTCCTTGTCTTACTACCGTGCACCACTGAAAAGAGATTGGCCCACTCCACTGGACACCCACCCCACAGATATGTACAGACATTAATCAGATCCCCTCCCTGTCTTCTCCAGACTAAGCATACCCAGGACTCTCAAGATCTCTTTGCAAGGGAAATGCTCAAGTCCCCTAAACATCCTCATAGCTCTGTTGACCTCTTTCTAGCAGACCACTGTTTCACTTGAACCAGAGAGCCCCAAACTGGACACAGTATTTCAGGTGTGGTCTCAACAGGGCAGAGTAGAGGGGAGAAAAACCTCCCTAGACTGCATTCTTATGAAAATACCACTTTATCTATAAAATTTCAAAAGATGACTCATAATTTTATGTATCCCATTTTATGAATGCTCAGATTAAAGTTGAAAGGCCCAGAATACTAGGTGCAAAACAAGATAGTCAGTTGCTCAGTCTCATTTGTGCCACCTGTGGTGTTGAGGTGTGTGATGACACTCTCAGTTCCTACCACAATAAAATGTCACTTCCCTGCCTTATAATTCTCCAGCGTTCTTACAGCCTGCCTAAAGCTTCTGTCTGTGCTTTGCCCAGGCTGTAAGATAGTCTGAAGTCCTTAAGCAATGTTACCTATTAATCATTAGAAGTGGCAACGAATGTTGCCACCTGCAGAAAAGGAGTGATTTAGTTCCACTCATATTTCATTATTATTTAGAAATTGGTTCTTAAATAAAGATGCTTACATCTGTCTCATGCTCCAGATGGTGCATTTTAGCTGCCTGCATTACTCACAAATTGGTTTTGATTTTAAACAAATACTTAATCCAGAAATTGTCTTATAAAGCATTCTCCTTTTCTTGCAACTGAAGCCCAAATTTCGTTGCTGCTTTAATTCTCAGAACAGGGAGTTTCGAATCTCACGAGTCAAAAGTACAAGGAGAAAAGAAATCTTTTTTAATATTCCAGTGCAGCAGCCACAGTTGTAAAACTGCTTGATATTGTACCCTCTAGTTAGTGGGAAAAATTCAGGCAGCAAATTTAATCCAAAATTCTCATGAGATTTGACAGCGTGCAGACAGTAAGACAGTCCTGCAGCAACTTTTTGTTTTGAGGTTTTTTTCTGACACATCACCAGGTCATTGAGTTTACATTTATGCTCCAGCCTCTAGGAGTATCAGCTCCAGCTTACAGCAAATCCATCAACATATACAGTAATGCTGTGTCCTTGTCCTAAAACATGCCCAGGAGGAGAGAGTGAGCTGGCTGCATCTCTCTGCCAGAACAGACACATGCTGGACGCTCTTTTCCTAGCTAAGAACCATAGTGGGATGGTGCAGCTTCTCCTTGGAAAACTAGACAATGGACATAAGTAATAGAGAGGGGTAACTAATTAATGTGAGATGATAGTTTTCCAAAATTAATATTGTTTATTAATTTTGATATTGTGATGGTTTGGGTATCCCCCACCCCCCACACTTTTAGAAATCACCCAGACTAGACTCAGCCGGCTCTGGAAATTTGAATGAAAACGAAGCTTGTATTTACAGCTGGCACAATATACAAGCAGATATTTACAGTATATACAGATATATACAGAAATATACAAGGGAAAAGTAATACAGACACACAACTCTCCTCCCAGAAACCTGAGTCCCCAGGAGGGGCTCTCAACCACCCCTCACCTTCCCCCTACCCCTCTCAACCTTACCCCAGTCCCAAGGAAGAATGGAGGTTCGGCCAAGAAGGATTAAGAAAGCAAAGGTGAAATCAGCCAAAGCAAATGGAGGGTGAGGTTAGAAAGCAAGATGGAGTTCAGCCAGCAGCCTCAGCTCTCCCCAGCAGGCATTGGCTACTGGAGTGGGCTGCCCAGGGAGGTGGTGGAGTTGCCGTCCCTGGAGCTGTTCAAGGCAGGATTGGATGTGGCACTTGGTGCCATGGTCTAGCCTTGAGCTCTGTGGTAAAAGGTTGGACTTGATGATCTGTGAGGTCTCTTCCAACCCTGATGATACTGTGACACTGTGATACTGTGATAAGCAGAAGAGAACAGCCCAGCACGAAGTGCCCAAGCGAAGTGCCCAAGCAAAAGTGACTTTATCTAATGTTTTGCTTTTCTTTTGTACACATCTCAGCAAGACTGTGAGTGAAGTAGACCTCACCATTGTTTTCATTTTCCAGCCTATCATCTAGTTCTTCTCACCAAAACATGCTAGCTAGGCTCAAACTAGCACAGATATTCAGGAATCTTGCCCCCTGAGCACTAATTTTAATAATTGGTTCTTCACACTGTTGTGGACACATTATACAGAGAATCATAGAATCACAGAATCAACCAAGTTGGAACCAAATTACCATGCTAAAAAAATATTGAGAATTTCTGGTTCAGGAACTTTGTCAGGAAAAAAAAGCTACTTCTTTGTGCTTTTTAAATGAAAAACTGAGATTGTCTTCACGGAGTTTTACTTCTGGAATGATCTCGGAGCCAAAAGTAATTTGAAAGGTAAAATTTAAATACAAATATTTTTTATCAGGTATTTCAATTTATAAGGGGGTTTTGGGGTTTGGGTGGTTTGGTTTTGGTTTGGTTTTGTTTTTGTTAAGAAAAAAAAATTGGAATAGCTTAAATCTAATCTGGTTTATTCCCTCTATGCCTAAGATGACATGTTCTTTCTTTTGAAAGATGAAACATCTCTTAATTCTTCTGTGGACAGGAAAAACAGCATACCAAAGATGGGAGACAGCCATTTAATCCTGTGGGTATGTGCTGAGTACCCAGAGCATTTTTCCAGATTGAACATGGCCTGTATCTTGTTCCAGTTTTAACTGTAGCTACTAATGTAGCTGCTCCAAACACGAGTAAACTTAGGAACAGAACTGATACTTGAAGAATATGCAACTAAAGCCATATCACTGTAGACAACCCATAAGCAGGAGATTTGAAATCGTATTTTATCATAGAATCACGAATCATAGAATCAACCAGGTTGGAAGAGACCTCCAAGATCAGCCAGTCCAACCTAGCACCCAGCCCTATCCAGTCAACTAGACCATGGCACTAAGTGCCTCATCCAGGCTTTTCTTGAACACCTCCATGGATGGTGACCCCACCACCTCCCTGGGCAGCCCATTCCAATGCCAATCACTTGCTCTGCCAACAACTTCCTCCTAACATCCAGCCTATACTTCCCCCGGCACAACTTGAGACTGTGTCCCCTTGTTCTGTTGCTGGTTGCCTGGGAGAAGAGACCAACCCCCATCTGGCTACAGCCTCCCTTCAGGTAGTTATAGACAGCAACTTTAGATCTAGATAATCAAAACTTAGTGCTGCTGCAAGTAGTTTACCCACACCTAAGCACCTAACCTAAACTACTGAGATAGTAGTCAGTCATGAACAAGTGCCTCTTCTGATTTGTTTGAACAAGGAGCACAACACAGGGGATATCACAAAAAACCTCTTAGGTGACTAATAAGAATGCAATGGAGACCTAGCACCACTGTGGGTATGAAATGCCAGGTAGGAGCACCCCTTGTCAGCTCACAGGCCACAATCAGCTAGCAACTGTCATGGTAGGCCTGGTAGGCCAAAAATTGGGCTTATCCATGCCCTGGCTTGCCTGGCATGTTTTCATGCTCTCCTCCTCTTCTGCTGTGGGGAGAAGCAACCGGGAGAAAGAGGACAAAGAACCTGGAGCCACTGAGTGTAAAGACCCTGGCTTGTCCAGACATATTTCCCTGTTCCCCCTCCTGTGAGGTTGTTTCTGGGGAAACAACCAAGGAAAGGAAAATGAATGCCCTGACTTCACCTCATGTGGTCAAGCTTGGCAAAGTGCCATTCCAATTGGCTAATTTATGTCCAAAGGCCCATTAGTCTCGGGCTGTATTGATAAAAAGGGATGAGCAGGCAGCATGGTGTGCTGCTGCTGCTGCCTCATTGCATCCTGAAACTGCCTGTAAACTCCACTGCCTCAAGTTTACCAGGAACAGACTCTAAATGCCTGCACGCAATCGGCCTGCATAGCCAGCATGACATTGTGCCAAGACTGCACGCTGCATTGCATCCTGCCTGCCCCTCTGCAAGGCTTTTGTTGAATTGGGAATCAAGAGGAATCAGGTCAGAGACTATGCCATAGACTCCCAGCTTCCTAAGAACCTGGGAAACTCCAAAGCCTCTAACAGCTTTGAGACCACCGACAGCAAACCCTCTACATGCTTTGGGTACTGTCTGATAATATTTACTGAGTAACTACTTAAAACCTCTCGTAATTCACTAATTGCCTTCTTCCATAAGCAGAAAGGAGCTTCCTGTGTACATCTAGTGGATAAGCAGTATAATTAACCACAAGTAGTATAATTAACCACAAGAATCTTCTCTTCCAGTATAATGTTTGCATTTGCCACATTAAGATATAAGTTCTCTAGTTCTGCTCTAGTGTGCATACATTTCCAAACTGTGTGTTTTGAACCTTGTGAATAAGTTTTCTGTTGAGTTTTAATGTTAATAAACAGTTTTCAGTTATTAACAATCTTTGCCTGGATATCAAAATTAATACAGATTATTAATTTTGCATAATCCATCACAGCAACTCAACAGCTATTCTTTCTTGGAAGAGGCTCTTGGGCCTTGCTAAGCAGTAAGACACAATGCACAGCACAAACTGGAAGTGCTTGCCAAATTTGTTGTTGTGGATGTCACTTTATCTTACTGATACTGGCAGACACCTATGCCTGTGTGTCTGGAACAATAAACTCAGAAAACTTAAGCCCAAGTCAAATAGTCTTTGCAAGACCATCTTAAGTTAAAATAATTCTCTCCTTTGGCTTTTTATACAGCTGTCAGAGAAAGAAATGCAGGCTGAATTGCTTTGTGGAAGGATGTAAGGTATGAGCTGTTTCCTAAGGGTGCCTATCCCTGCATAGCACAGAACCACAGAATGTCAGGGGTTGGAAGTTGTGGGTGGCAGGCCGCCGGGGAGGCCGAGAATCGATCGGGGTACTGACGAGGACTCAGCTGCCAGCAGCCTTATGGTCAGTGCAGTGCAGTACAGCTTTATTCAGGAAGTGCAACAGCTTCTATACCCCTTTAGCAGAGGTGTGCACAACTAGCTAAGGTTTACATATGTGGAAGGTACAGATTGGTTCAGAGCTACAAAC
>WAAF01004153.1:0-16979 GCA_013400475.1 Tricholaema leucomelas | reverse complement strand
CTCTGCTACAAGGACAGGCTGAGAGAGTTGGGGCTCTTCAGCCTGGAGAAGAGAAGGCTTCGAGGAGACCTTATAGTGGCTTTCCAGTATCTGAAGGGAGCCTACAGGAAGGCTGGGAAGGAACTATTTACGTGGTCTAGTAATGTTAGGATGAGGGGGAATGGGTTTAAGCTGGAAGAGGGGAGATTCAGACTGGATATTAGGAGGAAGTTCTTTACAGTGAGGGTGGTGAGACACTGGAATGGATTGCCCAGGGAGGTTGTGGATGCTTCCTCCCTGGAGGCATTTTAGGCCAGTCTGGATGAGGCCTTGAGCAGCCTGCTCTAGTGGGAGATGTCCCTGCCTATGGCAGGGGGTTGGAGCTGGATGATCCTTGATGTCCCTTCCAACCTGAGCCATTCTATGATTCTATGATAATTATGCCAATATTCCACGTTTTACCTAAAATATAGAGGTTATTCTGGAAAGTCTGCCATGCTTTCTGGCTGAGGGCATCAGAGTGGGCTCTGGCTGAGGTCCCTTTCCAACCAGCTTCCAGGGAGTCCTGCACCAATCTTGGCCCTAAGAGATCCTTTATCCAATATGGTACCTAAATATACCCTGAAATGCCTGGTAGAAGGAACATAGATGAGTCACATTCAACATCTTTATTAATTATCTGGGTGATAGGGGTGTTTAGTCTAGCAGAGAGAAGTCTTAGGGCAGATTCTATTGATTCATATAACAATCTGAAGGGAAGATACAGAGGAGAAGAAGAAAGGCTCCTTTCAGCAGCGTCTAGTGACAAGACCAGACACAATGGGCACAAACTGAAACACAGGAAGGGCCTTCTGTAAATAAGAAAAGCAATTATCACCATGAGGGTGCACAAGCAGTGGAAAAGATTGCCCAGAGAGGCTGTGGGATCTCCATAATTGGAGATTTTCTGAAGCCATGTGGACACAGACCCTGCTAATCTGCCCTAGGTGACTCTGCATGATCCTACAATCATAGAATCATATAATAGAATCATAGAATCATAGAATCAGCCAGGGTTGGAAGGGACCACAAGGATCGTCTAGTTCCAACCCCCCTGCCATGGCCAGGGACATCCTACCCTAGATCAGGCTGGCCAAAGCCCCATCCAGCCCCATCCATCCGGGCCCTAAATACCTCCAGGGACAGGGCCTCAACTACCTCCTGGGCAACCCATTCCAGGGTCTCACCACTCTCATGGTGAAGAACTTCCTCCTCATGATCAGGGGCTTTGGACTAGATATTCCAGAGATGCCTTCCAACTTTTCTGTACGGGTGCCTGCTGAATCCTGACTGCAGCAACAGTGTGGGATATTGTGCCTCCCACTCATTGACTTGCTTCCTTCTGTCCAAAAGGGAGAGCTAGCTTTCAACCTTATTTTTCTCCTGTTATGGTAGATGTAATGGACCATTAAAAAAATATTCTTTGTGGATTAAATTGAAATAGGCTGATAGACAACTGAAGCCATTTATGTAGTGTATGTAGCAGAGGCAGAACTTTCTGTGATTCAGACTAAATAGTCAGTACACTAGATGAACACAAATCTCAGATGTTTCATATCATTTTCAGGTACAGCTCCATGTTCAGGAATGTACAACAAGTCTTTAGCTATTTTCTTAGTTTTATTTGGAAGATGGAAGACAAGATTTTCACAAGATGGAGGTCCAGATACTCTGTATGAGACTGATATTCTTAGCAAAGTTTAAGAAGAGCCAAGAAATTATCTAAAGAAAATCAAAAGTAAATATTTTTAAATTTAAAACTTAATTTTTAATAACAGTAATGCACAAAAAAGACATTAAAACCTGTTGTCAGCCATAATATGCCTTAGTCAACAGACAATATAATATTTGATTTTTACAGGTCTTGCAAGCACTTGGCTATTAGGATTCTATACTAAATCTAGTTCTGTATAAATGTGATTCTTCAGGATTTTTTTCAATGCATAATTCGAATATTACTGTTACCATGACTTCATTATCACAGATATTTGCATCTGAACTTGAAGAAAAATAATTTAAGAAGTCAAATTACTAAATAAAGAAACTCTAATAGAAACAGTTTAAAGATATGTAATGTTTGTCCTCATTCATTTTGCCTATGGTAATTTAATTAATACAACAAGATGAATATTGATTCAATTAATTCAGACACTTCTCAGGTATATACATTTATAATCCTTCAATTCCATTTCTTTAATGTAGGAAATTGGTGTAAATGTAATATGAAGCTGTAATATATCTGAATGTCATGCTATTACAGATTTTCTGCTTATATAATCATAAAGTAAAAGGTGTGTGCATTGCTATGACTAAATTCACATTTTCCACAAACAAGCCTGTACTACATTGCAGCAAATCTTGGAATGCACACTTGCCCTAGGCTTTCCCACGACATATAAATCCTATTTCTTATACAAAGCAAAACTCAGCATTCTATGGTGAACGTTATGTATTTTAGCTGTTTCACTTCTGGATACACTAATCTGCAAGTAATAAAGAGATAAAAACTTATTTTTCTCTAAAGCAGTCCAAATGCAATTTTGTTTGAGAAGTACAATTCACTACATAAAAGTAAATAAACAAATCTTTCTTAGCGTCTTAGCCTCAAAGCACTTTATACCAAAAATTAAAGGATTTCCTCAAATTTTCATCGTAAATCAGGATTCTCATCTCTTACTGTTACAAAATTGTTGTTAAAATCTACAATGTACCTGTAGAATTTTACCACTGAAATGAAAGTAGGTTAAGCTAAGACTTTGTAAGCATACTTGTTATATGCTAAGAATCTTCTGTACAGCTTTCACAATCCTGACATGCAAAGTGATTAATCTAAGACAGGGTAGGCTGCAGGGGAGGGAACAAAACCAAACCAAACTAGATATTAACTTCCATAACACTATCAACACATTTTCCAGTATTCTATTATCTCTTATTTCCATTTCTTTCACCTCAACATTGAGGCTTCATACACACTTTTTCTTCCCCTTACTCTTTCTTATTGCTTTTAATCATCTGTCACCAAAAAATGGCTTTACTTTTTGCATTTCTGCCCTGACAAAATGCATATATTTGTGATCTATAAATCTAATATTTTATTTGCTCATGAGACAATACGATGCATGCCCATCTCAGGAAGGGACATGGGGGAAAGCGGCAAAGACTCCTTTTATTCCAGTTGTCATAGAGTAATGGTTTTGTTGAGTAGCCTTTACTAGATTATTTATTATTATAATAATTATTTATTAGTATTCTAAAGTCACAGCTTTTTTAAAATAAGTATTTTTATGTGTAATAAGTTTTTTTAAATAAAAAAAAAAACTCAGAGATTTTATATGACAGCTAGGTCAAGTTGAAAACATAGTGTAGTGTACATTATTTCTGCTAGGTCTGTTATAAGGCCACAGAGTCTGTACTGATCTCACAGTGCAAATTTCAGGGCTTGTGCTTCTTTCAGCTTACCATGACAAGAGTATAGTGCCCAAATGACCACTGTCAGAAACATGTATTTTCAAGTTTATAAAGCTAACTGCTTTGTCCAAGCACAGTGCAGTGTTGACTGGAAGTTAACATTGTTAAAAAGTGTTGGATTACAGGCTGTTAGCTCAGAACAATTGCTGAGCGGAAATCGGTTGCAACACAACCTTTGGGCACAGACTGTCTGAGTCAGCATGCAAGAGAAAAGAATGAGGACCTGCTAATTAGAAAATGCAAGGAAATCTTGTTATCTGAGTATCTTAAAACTGTAGAATATGCTAAAACTGTTTCTCAGCGGGAAGGAGACATGGAACATAGACTGTAGATTAGAAGAGACAACTTTTTGCATGATGACTAATCAACAAGTAAAGATAGTATATATATATCTGTGTAGGTTGCTCAAATAAATTGGAACTTTGCTTGCATCAAGCTGTCCCCATCCCCTTAGTCGCATCAAGAAAGCACTGCAGACAGCCACACAGATATACTAGACAGATAGTTCAGATGCCTCACAAGATTTAAATTTGTCTTAGTTCCTTTGCCAGCTTTAGTCGTATAATGATCATTTAGAGTTCATAAAATCATAGAGTCAACCAGGTTGGAAGAGACCTCCAATATCATCCAATCCAACATATCACCCAGCCCTGTCCAATCAACTTGACCATGGAGCTAAGTGCCTCATCTAGGCTTTTTGTGAACACCTCCAGGGATGCTCACTCCACCACCTCCCTGGGCAGCCCATTCCAATGGCAAATCACTCTCTCTGTGAAGAACTTCCTCCTAACATCCAGCCTATACCTCCCTCAGCATAATTTGAGACTGTGTCACCTTCTTCTGTTGCTGATAGCCTGGGAGAAAAGACCAACTCCCATCTGGCTTCAGTCAGGTGATTTATTTATTTTTAGTCTCAGAAAATCTCCAGCTCCAATAGTATAAGACTGTTCTGATAACATTCCTGTCTTATTTTTGTTGCAGAACACTTGCCTCTAAGAAGGATCAAGGAAAGGATTTTGTTATAGTGAAAGTTCTTACTTAAGGCTGATACAATTGTTTTATTTATTGAGTTACGTTTCTTTGACACATATTTGGAACATCACTATCAAATTCTTAGCAAAATAAGTCATTAAAAGCCTAAAAACCCAAGGCCCTTCTATAAAAATAATTAATTCAACAACAGGATAAAAAAAAATGAAAACTATTACGCAATTCTTGGGCGGAGTGATGTCAAGGAAAAATGTTTATATTATAGGTTTCTATTTCATATTTCATAATGAAATTCTGCATAAAGACCTATATTGTGTACTCCTATGATAAAAGACAGGATTCCTTAATTCCATGAAGAAATTTAAAGGCATCTCTCACAAAACTTAACCTTTTCCCATCCAAACCCAAAGCCCAGAACTGTGCTTGTCGTGGAGGACCCGTAGGCCTGAAAACAGGCTTATTTATGCCTTGCCCTGCCTGGACATGTTTTTCTGCCCAAACCAGAGGTAAACACATTAAATGGATAAAAGGGGCACAATAGGCCTGGTGCCATAAAGTCTGGCCTGCCCAGGAACCCTGATTGTGTAAGGTGGCTGTGTAAGCCCCCACATGCCCAGCTTGTGCCTGCCTAGTGTAAGGCCCATGTAATTCCCCACATTTGGAAGATCCAGGCTTGTAGCTTTTCCCTATTATGGTAGGGTTGGCTAACTGCCAACCTGATTGGTCATTCTAGTGGCCAAGGGGCCATTAATCTCATCCAACATTTAACAAATAGAGATATGCAGGTAAACAGCCAGCTCACTTGCTCACTCGCTCACTCTCTCACTCACCTGTTTGCGCACTCGCTTGCAGAGCTCACTTAAGGCTGCCTGTGTATTTGTGGAGCTCAGACTCCTATGCGGTTGTGCATCCCACTGCACGCCTGCTGCCTTATGATTGCCTGGTGTGCGCCATTACCACAAGTTGCCAGGAGCAGACATACTTGTCTGCACATGATTGGCCTGAGTAGCCAGCATTAGACCATGCTCAGACTGCACGGCATTGTATTTCCTCTGCACCTGGGATCTGCCTACGTATCCCTGGAAAGCCCTAGAGAGAGCATCCAGAAGAAACCAGCAGCACAAGGTCAGAGACTATCCTTTCCCCTGAAGCCAGAGGATTCCAGCCTCAAAGTCCACAGGAAGAGACCCCGAAGAATTGGACACTTGTATAGGCTGTGACGTAGCCCCGGAGGGTGATTATTGATTAATCAGAATTGTGAGTAAATGCTCTGACGCCTCTGTAATTCCTATTGCCTCTTGCCATAGAGCAGAAAGAGCTTTCAGCCCACCTGCTGGGCAAGTAGTCTATTGACCCCAAGTTACATTAAGCTGCGGGGAAACTCCTCTCTCTGTTTATAGTTTGAATGTATGCTAGCTATTATAATAGTCACTGTTCTGATATATTTCCCAGAATGTCTTTCATGACCATGTAGGATCCTTTTAATATTAAATTCAGTGGTTGGTGGTGGCGAGAGTTCAGAATATTGAAGTTAATAAGTACATATTTTTATAGAATATTATCTTGCACCAATTAATTTCTCCCCTCCGCCACAATTGGCGTAGGTGGCAGAATTCCCCTCCGCGACAGTGCTCTAGCATATTGTTAGCTGAGTGTTCTGTAGAATGGTGTCATGGTGCAAAGAAAGAGAATTCAAAGATCAACCCACACTCTAGACAGTGTGGCTACAGTTATGGGCTGAAAAACACTTAACAAATACAAGGCTGTAAATCTAAGTTAGTATCTGTATAAATGCTTGTGGGAATGCAAGAGAAAGGAATGCAAGAAAGAAAAATAATGAGCTGTGTAGAGAGTGAAGGATGTTGATTCCTGGGACTTGCAGGATGTCTCCCCCATGAGAAAGAAGCAGGAGGACAGATGTCCCAGGAAAAAACAAGATCAAAGGAAGAAGCTCATTCAAAACAAGGCTGTGAATCATTTGTATTATGTTAATCGCATGTTCATATTATAGTATAAAAGTATCTGTATCTCTAATAAAGTTCATTATGCATGTCCTGGTGGTGTCCATGCATGTTTTTCTACAAATGCTTGCCCAAAACCTCCAAATGACCACAGGGCCCAAGTACAGAATCTCATTCATGAGGTTAGTACTTTTCCATCAGCAACATTTTAAGCTAAATTATTAAAGGACAGACAAAGATATAATATCTGAGGAATGTGATGTGGCTGATTGTGATGGTTTGGGCATTACCCGTCCCCCCCACACTTTAGAAATCATCCAGACTAGACTCAGACAGCTCTGGAAATTGAATGAAGCTTATATTTACAGCTAGCACAATATATAAGCGGATATTTACAATATATATCACAGTATCACAGTATCACCAAGGTTGGAAGAGACCTCACAGATCATCAAGTCCAGCTATATACAGAAATATACAAGGTAAAAAGTAATACAGAAACACAACAGCCCTCCCAGAAACCTGAGTTCCCAGGAGGGGCTCCCAAACACCCTTCCACCTTCTCCCACTCCTCTCTACCTTACCCCAGGCATTGTCTTGTGCTCAAGGAAGAATGGAGGGTCGGCCAGGAGGTTAGGAAGCAAGTGGATTAATCAGAGAGACAGAAGGTGAGGTTAGAGAGATGCACCCCAGAGTCTAGACAGAGAGACACTCACTTATCTATGTTTGGATTCTTGCTCTTACACCTCTCAGCAAGCCTATACGTGAAGTAGACAACATCATTGTTTTCCTTTCACAGCCTGTAATCTAGTTCTCACCAAAACATTCTTGCTGTCTTCAAATTAGCACACTGATTCACGGGTAAAGCTGCAAGGAGAATTTATCACTGATGGTCATATACAAAGCCAATGCATAAGTAAGTAGGAGATTCAGTACTGAGGGCTGTCTGTACAACATTTTCTCTGAACTATAAAATAGAGGAATACAATTAAACTCTGACAGCATAAAGTGATTTTTCAACCTCCAGCCTCAAGAAAATCCATCATACTCTCTTAGGAGGCACAGCTGAACATTCTTCCCAGACATTTTGGGAATGACACCATTCTATAAGCTTGTGATCTATAAGAAAAATTCACTGCTGGGGAAAACAGATAATCTTTCGGCTTAGGGAAAGGATATTTTTCTCCTGAACAGGTAAACAGTTACTAAGGTGTCAAAACAATCAGATGGGAAAATTCAGAGAACTAGTATTGTACTTAACAACTATATCTAAGTAGTGTCACTAAGGAAACAACTTTGTGACTAATACATATTGCAGTGAATGAAAAATTGCTTACTAACTATCGAATTTCACTTTAGGAGAAAGAGACTTTTATTCCACCCAGTCATCCAACCACAGATCAGTTTAGGACAGTCATCATTTTGCTTGCATTTCACATAACCTTCTTAAATGTCTGAGGCATGCCGTTGACCTTTCCCAGCGTGACAAATGTCATTAGCTTGGTGGGCTCTCCTGATCTGAAAAGGACAAATATTGATCCAAATTGCACTAGTTATTTGAAATTTGGACTCAGTATAATAAAATATATAAGAACAAACTAAGGAGTTTTAATTTCCCTATACTTATAGATCTCTTCCAACAACTCATTTCACTCTTATTGATGGTGCCCATCATATTCAGTCGGGAAAATAAATGAGAGTCCACTAGGTTTGTTTTTTCGTTTGAATGAATTAGCTATTGTCATGATCTTATTTAGATCTAGGAGGAAAAAAAGTAAAACCATATATACTGAGACCATTATTGTTTATTGTTTGTATTGGAATATCTCATCTTCACTGAGAGTTACTGTAATCTATGTATATATATATTAACACATATAAAGAGAATTTTCTTGGTTAGAATTGTGATGTGTTTTACTGATTAAAATAACAATTTTACTAAATAAAGTGGAAGTGGATGTTGTGGAGGGCTTGTAGGCTCGAAAATAGGCGTATTTTATGCCTTACTTTGTCTTGCCTGCCCAAACATGTTTTCCTCCCCAAACCAGGGGTAAACAAGCCCAAAACAGGGGTAAACACATTAAAGGCACAAAAAGGTACAATAGGCTTAAGTGCCACAATGTCTGGCCTGCCTGAAGCCCAGTTAGTATACAAGTTATATAAGCAGGTTGTAAACATGTTACATAAGCCCACACTGTCAGCGTGTGGCCCAGCCTATGCTCTGTCCATATTTGGAGGTACCAGGCAAGTGATATAGCCTATTATGGTATTGTTTGGCTGACTGCCAAACCGATTGGTCACTGGTGGGCAATCAGGCAATTGAACTAAGACACACAGTTCATAAATGGGGGCTCACACGTGCCCTCGCTTGCTGCTTCCCCTCCATTGCTTCTTCGGCATGCTTCTGCTCTAGCTTCTGCTAGCTCTCACTGGCTCTGACTCACACACTCGCTTCACAAGCATGCTCACACTCATGCTCAGGTCCCATGCTCAGCCCCCCCTGCTCACAATCGCTTACACTCAGGCATACCTGATATGTTGTTATTATGGAGACAGAATCTTCCAGCCAGCTGTGGTGAGTTACAAGGAGCTCAGACTCCTGTGCAGATGTGTATGCCCTATACCTTCATTACCTGGCAAAAGCCATTGCTGCCAAGATACCAGGAACAGACTCTCTTGTCTACACACACGATCAGCCTGCCAGCCAGCGTGAGAACTGTGCTCAGACTGCACGGCATATTCTCCTGCACCTAAGGTCCTGCCACGAGTACCTGGACCAGTTCCTGGACAAAGCATCCAGAAGGAGCCAGGAGACAAGGCGGACAAAGCATCCTCACCAGGAGAATGAGGTCAGAGACTGTATTAATTTCCCTCAGATAGCTGGGAAGACTGCATCCTCTCCCCAGAAGCCAGGAGGATTATTAATATCCCCTAGAATCGGGAAGATTTCCATTTCCCCTCAAACCGGGAAGATTTCCAGCCTCACAAGTCCACGGGCAAAGTTCCCCTGAGGTTTGGACACTGCTAGGTAAATAGGCTGTTGACATAGCCCCGGAGGGCGATTAATGATTATTGATGATTAATCAGAATTGTGAGCAAAAGCTTTAATACCTCTGTATTATCTTTAGCCTCCTACCATAGAGCAGAAAGTATTTCATCCCACTCTGCTGGGCAAATAGTATATTGACCCCTAGCAGTACTTGCCATGGGGAAAAACTCCTCTCTCTCTTAATAGTCTGTCAATAGTTGTATGCTAGATATTGTAATATAGTTATTAATAAGCCATATTGTGTTATTATACACATAAGGTCCACCCATAACAGCGAAAAGAATCCTATTTAATATTAATATTAACCACTAATTAATAGTGGTTGGAGGTTATGAGAGTTCAGAATATTGAATTTAATAAATATATATTTTTATACATAATTGTCTTGCACCTATCAATTTCTCCCCTTTGTCACAAACTGGCATAGGAGGCAGAATCCCCCTCCGTGACAGTGGAACAACAGTACACTACAGCAAAATGCAAATATGTTTTTTCTACAACTCAGACATTTTGGATGAAGAAAAGGGGAGGGGGGGAAGGAAGGGAAAATAAGGATCATACATCAACAGAGTGCAGATTTGGACATCATTCCTGAAGGGCTGTTCAGACTGACTGCTCACTCTTCAAAGAGATGACAAAAAGAAATACGTGCCTAAAATCCAAAATTAGATTTGAATGACCTGAAGAACAATTTGTTTACCTTGTGAGTGAAGGAGATTAAGCTGAAATAACAAAAAATAAGTGTACATTTAAAAATTAAGCCCATATCATGTCTTCTTAATAAGAAGAGCTATGTATGACAACACTCAGTCATCACAGTACTCTGAATGATGCCTAGAAGGACACTATTTTCACAGATTGTGATGAAATGGTGAATTCCCAGTAAATGTGTTCAAACAAATAAAATCAGATTTTGCATCAGGCTTAAATGAGCAATTTTAATATAAGCTCTTAAAAATATTTCTATTTAAACGATTTCTATATTTGAATAAGTTCTAATATGATACCTAAAGAGCTAAATGTTGAATGTAGTGTTTAAGAGGCAAATATCTATAACTAGACATTATTTTATGAAACAAAGATTAGTTTGATAGTTCTCTTTTTCCTTAAAAAGGTGTTTCTTAAAAAAAGCATACTGAAATAAGCATTCTTGGAAGGTATCAGCTTTGGGAATAGGACATTTTTTAATAAAGACTAATTCATTGAAAGATCTTACAGTTAATGTATCATCAAAGCCATTTTTTCTGGTCAAAGAGTCTAACTCTTCAATATGAAAGCTGACTGTCTTGGAGTCCACAACATACCTTCTAGGTAGCAAATATGCATATGTACTGCAATTCCTCTTAAGAATTATATAGTTTCTTAAATAAATCATGTTATTTAACTAGGAGGGGGGGTGGCCAATTTATTGGACAAAATGGAAGATAACAATCCAAAAACTTCCAAGGAAAAGTTCTATGAAATTTCTTGTTGTCTAGTCTAAAAGTTACATAAGAAAGGAAGATGCAAGTACATAACAAACAAAGGCAGAAATACCCATGCATGGTTTCCTTTCAGAGTATAATTTGAGACAGCTATGCTACCTTTCAGTGTTTCCTTCAAACACGGTCAGTTGCTCAATTTGACATCATCTGTGTGGGCTGCCTTGCAGGTGAGAACATGTGGGAATGAACAATGTCTAAGATTCATGTTAGTCAGGGAGGTTAGCCAGATGTTTGAAATTGATAACTGGGGGCTGAGCCAATAAATTATCAGAATGTAATATGTGGTTATGTTTTTGGGAAACCAAGGAAATCTTCATAGGGCTTGTAAGAAAAATCTACTGATTTGTGTCGTAAATAATGCTCTTACTGTACTTTTGAGATATGGGAAGAACTGGTGAACTCAGCAGTCCTTATTTTGATGTAACTCCCATGAACTTCTATTAAAGTTTCACCTAATGGAAAATGTGGAATAATGTCTCATTGCTATTTTGAATATACCATACAGAGTGAGGGCTGCTTCCTGCTAAGGTTTGTTGATAATGTCTCCTTTTTAGGAAAGATTTTTTAATGTCATAATAATTGCAGTGAAATTAACATAGGCAGAAATTTGTTTGAAGGGCATTACTTTCAGAAACCTAAACTCTTTCACATTCCGTATAACATAATTTTTGTACTTTACTTAAGTATTAAACTTGCAATTAACTTGGTCTCATAACTGACTTGAAAAGGAGGTACTAAGAGGAAATTTATGTGCTAGTACAAAAAGATCTCTTTGTTTTCATCGTTTTTGATGTTGTTTCCATGGTATACTGTACTAACTAGACATCTCTATTAACACAAAAAAAAAGATACTAACAGTACTGCAATTGAAGTTTTCACAGAAAACAAAAACATGCTAAGAATATTGGTGTTCTACTGTTACACAGAAAAAAAAGAAAGCAAAGCTAAGTTAATGAGCAAAAGTTGCTAAAATATAAAGTATTTATGGGAAAACTAAAGCAAAAATATTAAAATGTGAAAGTACTACTTTAAAAAATGGCAGCAGATAATCAGTGGCAAGAGATGCTGTGTGGTATTTTGAACAGTCAAAACAAGAACTGTCATTCAACCAAGTGAAAGAAAAACTTGTCTTCCCTATAAGATACCTGCCCTTCAAGTCTACTTAACTAAAAGCATTTTTCACTCTCCATCATCTTTATGCATGCCCTCTTAGAAGACACTTTTCTTTACAGCTTCCACAGCAGCTTCCTCAGGGTTGTCCTCGGGCACAGAGGAAACTAAGTATGTGTTAGTTACTCTATATCATTAACCTCTGCATCTCAAGGAGACATCCAGCAATAACATGTCCAAAAAAACCAGTTGTTTCTGAAGGGCATAATATGTGTTCTTTCTCCTGTCTTTATGTCGTTCTATTAAACTCTCCTTATATCAGCCTATAGGGTTTTGCATTTTCCCCCTGATTTTCTTTCTCATCTCACTGAAGTGGTGGGAGGTGGGAGAATAAAAAGATAGCACCTGTCTGTAAGTGTCAGCTAGGCCTAATCTACAGCTTCACATCTCTGATTGTCCAGGGTATAGAACTGTTAATGTGGACTAAAATTTAGGTATTCAAAGGGTAAAGTTTAGTGAATCTGCATAATTCTAAATTTATGAGATTCCCAAATCCTGAGAGAAAAAAAAAAGTCTTTAATAATTTTTCATATACCATAAGAAAACTATTGTAAATATTATAAAATAGAAAGAATACTCTTATAAGATGGCACAAAGTTCAGAGGAATACTTATTTTTTTTTAAGTATTTATGTTTTAATGAAAATGTATGACACATGAAAGTACCTCAATAAATTATTAATCCATAATATTTAAAATTACAAATTAATTACATCTTCCAGATTACTTTTTAGTACTGATAATATGTCAGTTTTTATCTATTTAGTTAAGAGTCTCAAAAGTAAAACTTTAAATTCAACAAAATTTCTTCTAGAAGTGTTTATAGTTTTACTTCAATACAATTTACTTTTTTTTTTTAAATGTGCATGAGATGGCAGTTTTGCACAGTTAAAAAAACAAATATGGAAAACTAATCAAACATTCTATTCAAAATTAAAATTGTCTAGTAAAGCCAAAGCAGAAGGTGGAAGAGAAAAGAAGGAAAATGTGTTTATATTATTGCAAATTAATGTAGAACTAGAATTTTATTACTTTAACACAGTGAGACTAACACAGTGAGAGATTAAATCAATTAATCATACAACTCTATGTATATCATACTACAAAGAGTGAATTTTATGATGATTGATAAAGAGAAGTAAAGATACACGGAACCGCTTTCATTATATCTTAAATACAGTGCAGGAAACCCCCTGATTTTTCTATGAGTGATCAAGAAGTAGGAAGAAAATAAAAGACGATGTAATATTGGGCCTGGAAAATAAATCTTATGAGGAGTGAATGAGGTAGCTGGGGCTGTTTAGTTTGAAAAATAAGAGGCTGAGGGGAGACTTCATCACTATCTACAGCTACCTGAAAGGACATTGTGGAGAGGCTGCTACCGGTGTCTTCTCACAGGTAAATAGTGACAGAACAAGAGAGAATAACCTCAAGCTGAGACTGAGTAGGTTTAGACTAGATATTAGGAAACATTTTTTCACAGAAAGAGATGTCAGGCATTGCAACAGGCTGCCCAGGGAGGTGCTTGAGTGACCGACCCTGGATGTGTTTAAAAGTCGTTTGGATGTGATTCTTGAGGATATGGTTTAAGGGTGAATCTTGTAGAGCAGGAATATCCATTGGACTTGATGATCTTGATGGTCTTTTCCAACCAGAATGTTTCTGTGATTCTGTGACTCTTAGAGAAGAAACACAGAAGTATAGTCTTGCTTTCTATTCCTTCCATGTAGGACAAACCAATACTGCAGATACACACTCTTAAAATCCAATAAAAACTGTTTAGCACAATATTAAGTAAATTACCAAAAAATAATCAAATAAGACAAAGAAAATATCACAACTTCTATTTTCCTGATCAGAGTTGGTAATGTACAGTTTACTGTTTTGTCAGTAGTCATACTGATGACCTGGCACATCCCATTGTCTTGGGATGCTGCTGTAATGGTACTGCTCTCATTCCCTTTAGTATACTGCGATGTTTTCTTTGTAAAAAAGAAAAAAAAAAAAAACACAAAAAAAACCCCAATAAAATATACACTAGTTTCTTCAAGAATCAAAGTACCTATGGTTTTCTTTTCCTCTTACTTTTTTTTCCTCATTCTTTGCCTTTTTTTTTTTTTTTAAACTATTAGTGCCCCAGAAGAGGTGATGCAAATCAACTATTCTATAAGTGGGCCTAGCATAATGTATTTTTGAAAAAATGTAAGGTCAAACTACTTAATTGTTGATCCTTCCTAGCAGGAAGATGGGGAAATGCAACAATACAAGGAGAAAATCATCTTACAAGGCTTGACATTAAATGTTTTTCATGCTTGCCTAGTACTAGACTAAGCTGTGTGAGATAATTTGATGTCCAAGTCCTTCAGACATTTCAGTTTAAGTCCCTTTTCAGGCAATAGCTTCCAGGAAGTAAACTTACAGATAGACCTAGCAGTAACAATGGAATATCTTGCTATGTGAATCCAAGTTTATTTCCAGAAGTTCTAATGATAATTTGCTTTCTCTGTGATGTACTGTTGTGGAGGGCCTGTAGGCCCAAAAATAGGCTTATTTTATGCCTTACCTTGCCTGGACATGTTTTTCTGCCTAAACCAGAGGTAAACATATTAAATAGATAAACAAGCACAAAAGGGGCACAATAGGCCTGCCTAAGGACCCGGTTGTAAACAGGTGGTATAAGGTGGTTGTAAACATGTTGCATAAGCCCACACGTTTAGTGTGTGGCCCACCTATCCTCTCCCCATATTCAGGGGTACTAGACTTGTGATTTCGCCTATTATGATATTGTTTGGATGACTGCCAAACCCTGATTGGTCATTCTAGTGGCCAAAGGGCCATTAATCTCAGCCTACAGTTCACAGGTAAACAACGTGCTCTCTCATGCTCAGGCTTCACTAATGTGCTCTGACTTGCTCACACTCACGCTCACACTCAGGCCCTGTGCTTGGGCCCCCCTGCTCATGATCGCTCACATTCAGGCACATTCGCTCATTATTAGGCTTTAGGCTCGCCAACCTCTTGCTTATGCCTAGTTGCTTATGCTGTTATTACAGAGACAGATTATCCCATAGTCTCCCAGCCAGTTGTGCACTCCTTGCACACTACTGCAGTGAGTCATCAAGACTAGATCCCACATCGCTTGCCATGATTGCCTGGTAAGCGTGTTACTGCTACCGAGTTACCAGGAAGCAGACCCCAACTGTCTGCATGTGATCGGCCCCTGCTAGCCAGCATGAATACCATGCTCAGACTGCATGGTATCCTTCTCCTGCACCTGAGGTCCTGCCAACAGTCCCTGGATGGACAGAGCATCCAGAAGAAGCCAGAAGACAAGGGCAGAGATTGCATCCTCGACAGGAGAACAAGGTCAGAGACTGCCTTTCCCCAGAAACTGGGAAGATAGTAACTTCCCCACAAGCCAGGAGGATTCCAGCCTCAAAGTCCACGGGCAAAGCTCCCCTGAAGTTTGGACACTAGTAATACGCTGTGACGTAGCCCTGGAGGGTGATTATTGATAATTAATCAGAATTGTGAGCAAATGCTCTAATGCCTCTTCAATCCCTATATCCTCCTGCCATAGAGCAGAAAGAGTTTCAGCCCACTCTGCTGGGTGAATAGTATGTAGACCCCAAGCGGCATTAAGCCGCAGGGAAAGTCCTCTCTTTGATTATAGTTTGAATGTTTGCTAGTTATTAATAAGTTATATTGTGGTATTAATCCTGTAATGTCTTCATGACCATGTAGATCTTTTTAATATTAAATACAGTGGTTGGGGGTGGCGAGAGTTCAGAATATTGAAGTCAATAAATACGTATTTTTATACATATTATCTCGCACCAATTAATTTCGCCCCTCCGCCACAAACAGGTGTAGGTGTCAGAATCCCCCTCCGTGACATGTACCTACCAAAGCAGAAGCAATAGCAATATTTTTTCCTAGCGACATCTTCAGCATCAGTCTTGACCATGATCCTCTCACTAGTTTCCTTAGAATAACAGTACCAGTAGAAAGGACAATGAGAAAGATCTATTCATTCACTCATCACTGACAAGAAGATTTGCTGACATTCCAGGAAAACATCTTGAAGGGAAGAGAATAAACCTGGAAGTTTCCCATTAACCACAGGAATGAAAGTAGACACTTTTATTTGTAAAAACTGTAGCATCAAAGAATAAAGGCAAGCACCTGTAAAGATTTACTGGATGTCAGACGAGAGTCATCACTAAATTGAACATGTCCCATAGCTTGTCTCCTGAAGCAATATAGCATAATGTGTGGTCAACTGTTTGTTGCAGTCCTTATCAACTGGAAATGCCTGTTTGAGGTGATTATTTGTGTATATTTATTTAAGCATCTCTTTTAAATATAACTGATGGGGTTGATCTCTAAAAATGGATTTATTTTGAATGTATAAGATGCCAAACTTTACCAAAGTCTTCATACATGAAAGTAGAGCTATCAAATAGTATAGTCAAAACATACAGAAAAAGAATCATAAGTTTTGTAGCTTGCTGTCTTAAATTATTTCTGACACTTTAAACAGCTCTAACTTCTAATATCAAACACTGTGTTACTTTAACCATACGACTGTTATAATCTACTTAGAAAATCTTTAAGTTTTCATTCCATTTCATTTGTCATGCATGGGTGATTTAACTATACTCCAGTACATGAAATAATTCTTACCTTCTCTGTAGAATCTTTAACGTACTGATTTCTAAATGGAAGATAACTGCTCCACTAAAACTATTTTTTCACAGTAAATGTTATTTACTGCAATACATACTGAAATGCAAAAATGGAGGTCTGGGGCAATGAATCTGGTGAAAGGCCTGGAACA
>WAAF01004152.1:0-29497 GCA_013400475.1 Tricholaema leucomelas | reverse complement strand
CCCCCTATTTCTTCATATCCCCATATCAAAATAAGGTGGAATCTTAAGAGCAGCTGCTCTGTTATTATGGATAGAAAAGAAAATGAGATTATGTGGCCAGCACGTGCACTCTGCATTCATCTTTGCAATACCAAAATTCCTCCTTTACCCTGGAAGAGTGGTAGGCAAAGAATGATTAACTGCAAGAGCACAGCTATGCAGCAGAAGGATCTTAGTGAGGCAACATCACTTGCTTTTTATAGCCTTTCTCTCATGGAGCCATCCTTATATATACTACAGCCACATTTCCATATGTCTTAAAGTAGTTTTCTAATCCTTGTTTTCCTGCTAAGTGATGACAGGAGGGATCAGCTATTAGTGTTTGTGCAAACCACGGAAGTGTAACAGGCAATGGGTTCATCAGGAACTGTAGTTTACGGAAGTAATGCAATTCAGTGTCAGTAAAATGAGGAGCAAACATTATAAAATCATAGAATGGTTTAGGTTGGAAGGGACCTCAAGGATCATCCAGCTCCAACCCCCTGCCATAGGCAGGATCACCTCCCACTAGAGCAGGCTGCTCGAGGCCTCATCCAGCCTGGCTTTAAACGCCTCCAGGGAGGAACATTATCAATTGAGCATTTTACATGTTGTAGGTGATATTGCTGACACTGTTGGTCAAGCTGGAGTTGTATCAGAATAATAATTCCCTGCCTATGGCAGGGGGTTGGAGCTGGATGATCCTTGAGGTCCCTTCCAACCTAAACCATTCTATGATTCTATGATAATAAGCTCTGTCATAATGAAATCTTAGTTCTGTTGATTTCAGTGCATTTATTCTTAAAATGAGTTTAACAATCCCAAGTGAAATTGGAACAGTAGCATTGTGTAGATCTTCAGCAAGGGTGGTGTCGTCAGAACCTCTGCAGACTACTGTATCACATTAAACAACTGTGATTTGAAGGGGCACCTTTCCAGAAGTGAAGAGTGTTTTGCCTACATGTTTAGTCAAGCCCCTGATGCCTCTTTTGAGAAT
The DNA here is from genome assembly GCA_013400475.1 of Tricholaema leucomelas. NCBI lineage: Eukaryota > Metazoa > Chordata > Aves > Piciformes > Lybiidae > Tricholaema lacrymosa > Tricholaema leucomelas. The sequence goes on along the minus strand of WAAF01004152.1, from coordinate 28,482 downwards.
GACAAATAATAGAGGTGCTTTTGATGTTGGCTGCAAGCTAGACAAGCGGTCAGCAGTCTGTTTCATTTAGACAAACAGCTGGTTTATAGCTGCCTCTCTTCCCCTTTTTATTTCTGCTAAATTATGGAACATTTGCCTAGGAATCAAACCTTCAGAAAAACAGCATTGTGACAATTTGCTGCCTCTGCTTTGTTGTATGTCATGTCTATTAAAAAACAAACCAAAACAAACAAAATAAAACCCCTCGAACAGCTAATACCCATTTCAGTCCTGGGTTTTGTTTGCTTTGCCCTTTGCCAAGTTGTGTTACTGCAGAAATGACAAATGGCTGCCAAATTCTGCTAATTCTCTTTCTATTAGCAATTTGAAAGAACCTTTAACTAATGCTTTGCTAGCTATGTTTATATTATAATGCTAACATGAGCAAAAAATTGACTTGATTTTATGAGTAAACTTGTGAAGCTGTCGACATCAGGAACACCTAAGGTAGCTTTTACAGTCAGAAGCATTCAAAGCTGTGGTCAGCAGATCATCTAGTGCCTCTGGAAGCTGCACTGAGAGGTCTATTTTTAACTGATAATCTGAAGTTTTTAGATCTCAGTAGTTACAGCATAATACACTGGACATGTTGAGGGTTGACTGTAGCTGAAAACACTGCTTTTAGAAGACGTTTTCCTCTGCTGCAATGACTATAAGGCGCAAAACAAAAGTTTTGCTCAGCATTTACAGCACACATCCTTCGTGCTTTGGTTTCATGCATCAGGATTGCTGTTTGTGATTGTGTGTGTTTATTGGAAAATAAACTTGATATCTAATTAGTGGTTTGGCTTCTTTTCCTCACATCTCTCTGGAAAATGGAGATATGTGCAGGCACGCATAGACACAGCTGGTGTGACTTCAGAGGTTAGGCTCTTGTGCTGACAAAGTAGTACTGGTCTCTGTATTCTCAGCATCACTTTCATAAAGCAAAATGTTCCTAGGCTGTCAACTCTTAGTGAACCTACTACATCCCCTCTTGTGTTCCTTTCTATCCTCTGTCCTCTCAGCACTCACTGCTGCAACTAAAAGTTGATTTATTTCATATATAAGATATGCCATATATATAAACATCTATATATATTTGACATTATGGAGTTTATAGTCCCGAGTTGTATTTGGTCTTGGTGTGACAGGCTGTACAATCACGTGATGTTGCAGCCAGGGTTTTGGGTACCTGAGCTTGGCTTCTGGCATGTTATTAAATTGCACTGAATCACTTGTACCTTTTCAAGCTATAATTTCTTAATATATGAGCTACCAGTATCTTTTCAAATGATGTTGAACATCTTACTGGGCAGTCCCTGAAAAAGAACCAGGAATTAGCATTTGGTGAAGGAAAAAGGCCATAAAGCTTCTGTAGAATGTGCCAGAAAAAGTTTTGTGCTCACTCTCTTTTCTATGCTTGGTTGTTATATTTTTGTAGTAAAAGGAGAGCAGGATTAAATTGTTTGGCTCAAGTTTAAGTTGGTGGTGTTCACTCCATGTGCCTGTCTGTCCAGACTCATTCAGTCTTCTCATGCCTTCCTCATTCTCCATATGGGTTTACTTCTCTGAGAAGTGACAGGCTGGATCTCTGAGTGTAGTTCATTGAAATAGCCTGGGATGTGGCAGTTTGTGTAGCTGGTATAGATTTGTGGGGCGGCTCCTCTATAGGCTACAAGCACAGCTAAGAGCTGAAACTGCTTTCCCGAAAGGAAATGCTGAGCATCTACAATATCCTCCTGTGTTGACAAGCCTACCTGTTTATTTTCTGCCTCTGCACTCTGTATCTTCTTAGCTACTTAAATCAGTTGTATAGGCAATATAATTGCCTGTTCATTACTAAGGGAAAAGACTAGCCTAGGTTCTTTGTTTGCTGTGTTGAATGCATGACTTAGTTGTTATGACTTCACTGTTTGCAGATAAAATAAGTGAGCATTTGTGTATCAGTTTCCTAATGAGAATTTAATGTATGCAGCATTTCACAGTTGTGTTTTGTCTGGTTCTTTATGGGTTTCAAGCTTTTATTTTAAATAGAACTGTAGCATCAAAAAAAGAATATGGGGAAGAACCATGTTGGGCTGCACCAAAATAGCCTGCAGCTCAGGTAGGATTGTTTGGGCTGAATTAGGCAGCAGTGGCAGGAAGAACAGCTGGAGGAGGTCTTGGTGTCCTCTGGTGTAGGAAGCTGCTAGCCCTGGGCAACAAGGCAGACCTGTAAAGTGACCTACTTGGAATATTGCTTCCAGATATTTTACTTCACCCTGCTTTGATGCAGAATATGCTTACTTTGCTGTCATACTTTTTTCTTAGCTATTGGCCAGAATGAGAACGCTTATGTCTTTGCAGTGTCATATTGGCTAGGAGAAATGGTCAGCATGCTGCTATAGGATGTGGAACTCAGGTGTTGGGTGATTTTTAGTTCTCTTCCTTTCATTTTCCACGTTGCTGCTGCTTGTGGCTGTGTTTTAAGTCCATACTGTTTTCAATCACTGCTACAGTACTACTTACATAATTTTTGGATAGTTTTAAAAATAGAAAGTGACTTCAGGCAGAGAAGCTGCAGTGGAGAGGACTGAGCCAGAGATGAAATGGTACTGATGAAAAGAGCAAAGACTGGGTAAAGTAGAGGGACATGAAGTACTTAACGAAGTTCAGAAGGTGAAGGTAGGGAAGAAGCCCATAGAGAGGTGTGTACAGCTGAATTTGTTAGTCTGCACAGAGAGCTGAGGGAGAGCAGAAGGTGGATGGTGAAACAAAGACCAAAAGAGAGCACAAAGAAGAGTTGAAGAGAAGGGGATAAGTTCCTGGCGAGAGTGGTGCAGTAAAGTGACATTGAATGGAGATATTTTGTTACTTCAGTGTTGTAGACCTTTAAGTTATTTCTGTGTGGTAGTGATGCAGTGTTTACCATAAAGGTCTTTGATTTCTTTTTTAATTATTATTTTTTCTTCATGAGATAAAGGTGCAGGTTTTCAGAAGTCAGCTAGATCTCAAAGAAAGAAAACCTTTATAAACTCCCAACAGATTTTATTGAGTAATTTTACAAAGGGACTATGTCTTAGTTTTGTGTGTACTTCAATAAAATACATTGCTTAGGGCAGTGTGCCTGGAAAGCTGTCTAGCAGAAAGGGACCTGGGGGTACTAATTGACAAGCAACTGAATATAATCCAGCAGTGTGCCCAGGTGGCCAAGAAAGCAAATGGCATCCTGGCTTGGATTAGAAATGTGGTGTCCAGCAGGAGTAGTGAGATGATTTTCCCTTTGTACTGTGCTCTAGTGAGACCACACTTCAAGTATTTCTTCAGTTTTGGGCACCTCAATTTAAGAGGGATGTGGAGGTGCTGGAGCAAGTGCAGAGGAGGGCAGTGAAGCTGGGGAAGGGCCTGAAGAATAAATGTGATGAGGAGTGACTGCAGGAGCTAGGGCTGGTTAGTTAGAAAAAGAGGAGGCTGAGGGAAGACTTCATGGTGGTCTACAGCTACCTGAAAGGAGGTTGTGGAGAGACTGCTGCTGGGCTCTTCTCATACGTAAATATTGTAGAATGAGAGGGAATGGCCTTAAGATGCAACTGGGTAGGTTTACACTGGACATTAGGAAAAAAGTTTTCCCAGCAAAAGTGGTCAGGCATTGGAATGTGCTGCCCAGGGAGGTGGTTGACTCACCAACCATGGATATGTTTAAAGGTCATTGGGATGTGGTGCTTGGGGATATGGTTTAGGGTTTACCTTGTAGAGTAGGGTTATGGGTTGGACTTGGTGATCATGAGGGTCTTTTTCAACCCAAATGTTTCTGTGATATTAAAAAAAAAAGCTCCAAAGAGAGTATTTTCTTTAGACAGCAGGAGCTGTGTTTGGAGAAGTCTCATTGTGAACTTGGAAAGAGATAAATTTATCTCAGCCTGAAGGGAGTTGCTCAAAAGTCAAAGCAGGGGAAATAGGGTCTAACTCATCCTGCTTTTTCAGTAAATAAGTCTCTGTGGACAAATTGAGAGTGACTTCAGTATTTAGGGTCTCTTGCTCCAAGCTGATTGGCAGTGCTTTGCATCACCAGAAAGAAATAAGATACATACACAGAGCAGCTGTAACAGAAAGCAGATGTCTTGCTTTTGCAATGAGAGAAGGCAATCAGAAAACTATGGTAACTGACCATGTTCTTGTGTTGGATGTGGGAAGTGTATAGATCTTGCTTGCTTGTTACACATAAAGGAAAGCACCATACTGGTGAGAATGAAAAATGTATCAACAGCCATGGTGTCTTGCTTTGAAAATTGGGGTCAGATGTGCTTAATTTTTCATTAGAAAGCATTACACTGAGAGTCCTGAAAGGTGGAGTCCACAGATTTTCCTCATTGTGTACTCAGGTGTGATTCCCTTTTTGATTCTATAAAATGAGTTGTCTCTGATTCAGCTGAGCAATGTACGTGGTAGCTGGGATCTTTTCTCTTCTACATGTGTGTGTTTTGTATCCAGAAGGAAAAGGTTTTACGGAGGCAGTTATCTGTGAAATATAATTAAATGTTTTTTAAAAGCTGCACATAAAATAGAAATGGGTTTGACGTCTTTTAGTCTATATTCAGTCTATATCTGAACACTGCTGTGAACCAAAATGGTGATTAGTCACCTACGCAGCATCTTCATTCACTGACTGTAGTACATGAAGTTTTCCTGCTGGTAATATCCCAAGGCAAGGAAGAAATGGGCTGTAGGGGAATTCATTCTTTGTGTATGCATTAGCACAAATATGTAGATGTGTTATTTATGCTTTGAGCAGTTTCCTTTTCCTGTGGTGACCATGTATGTTTAGCCACGTGAAAATGAAATGCTATAACAGTTTGTGTTGAGAATAGGAAAGTTACTGAAACTGGGGTGAATGGAAGAAGGAACAGGGTGGACTTCTGTTGCCTGCCTTCCCTGTGATACTGGTCCAGACAAAAAAAGTTGGAGAGTTGAGAAGACGTCCTACTTAGTTTGTTTGAAATAATGCTAACTGACATGTTTAAAACAGAGTACACATCAGTGGCTGGAAAAGAAGAAGAAAACTGTGTAAAATTTCATTTTAATTTCTGGTTTGATGCCCTTTCTCTGTCAGTGCTATTTAAAAACAAGTGGGGGGAAAAAAAAACCCAAACAACAAAATCCCTTGTGCTCTGACACACATTAAGTTCCTTTTTGCTCTGGCTTAAAAGGCAGAAAGACTGATTAGGTGTAAAATACTTTAAGGAAAGCAGTGGGCATTCTAACTTTGGAGTATCTCTGGATGAGGCTGAGCAGAGTGGTCTGCTTAAGGAAAAACTGTTCATCTGGGGTTCTAGGGTCAGTTAGAGACTTGTCAGTGCTACTTTACATATGTGCAAAGCACAGAAGCTCTGTATTTCAGGATGTCAAATACTAAACTTCACATTGTTTTGATAACTGATGTGCTTGTCAGTAAATACTGTACCTTACATTCGTGTGCTGCTCTGGCTAAATACAGGACTCCAGACGAAACTAGCTCTCATGAAGAAGCTTTGGTTCTGAACTCTAGTTTTGGCAAGCTCTGCCAGTGTATTCATACTATTGCAGTGAAGGTGAAGTTAGGTGGCTGCGCTGTAGTTCCACCTTGCACAAGTCTGTAAAGTATCCACATACAGATATAGGGAGGTTCTTGTACATGGCCTGTTAGCCAGCCTTTTACTCTTTATCTTGTAGTTATCCTTTTGGTTGGAAGCTGGTATCAAATTATTTATGAATGTCAGCTGAGATGAAAAATTCAGGCTGTAAAGTAACTCCTGACCATTCTACAATTAAGCTCATCCCTCAAACTTTCTCTATTATGTGCATTAGTATTTACCCCAGCACGTATGACATGTTGTGCTGTATGATGCTGTATCCCTAGCAACAGAGAATGATTTTTTTCTCTATGCAGGCAAAACTGGGAATAAGAGATGTGCAACTTGAAACACTTATCGATCAATCCACTTCTGACAACTGCATGTGAACTCTGCAAGTAGGGTGACCTTGCAAGTACTGCTACACGTTCTACTCATAAATACACATCATCCTTATAGAAAAAATATTTGAACATCTCTTAGTTGATGTTTGTGAACAGAAAACCAGTGACTGAGAAAGTACTGCTAAGTTGTGTGTTGGTGTGTGTTGTTTCTTTTTCTCCTTTAGACTGTAATACTCCAGAGGAATGTTTTAATATTCTCCTGCAAGTTACTGTTGGGAAAAAAAAAAGTAGCAACATTTTTGCAAGCTCTACTCCAGATCTGGTGACCATTTATAGTGAGACTAAATAGTCTCACTAGAAGTCTGTGGAGAATTAAGACTCTTGTTCTCTGTAGAGTGTTTTGTAGATAATGAGGCACACTTCCACCTTTTTATTACTCATTGGAATAACTTAATGGATGAAAATGAAACTTTCCAGACTTAACTGAGATGATGTATGTGCAGTCTCAGCAGCCCCCCACATGCTTCATATGTGAAGAGGTTTTTCTTTCTGGTTCGAAGCAAGCAGAACAAGACTACCTTGAAGACTTCTGCAGAATGGCTGTGAGATAAGTAGGATATGTGTTCTACTTCTAACAGCCAAAATACAGAGGAGGCTTTGCTTAGCACATTGAGCTTTATTTTAGACTATGCAGCAGTTTCTTTCATAATTGTCCATAAAATCCAAAGTTAATCCTGGTGTGGAGATCTCATAAGTCTCTATGTGAACATTTCTGCCAGTGGGGATTACTGAGAGGATTCCCATGTGCTTCATGGCAGGTTGTCTTTGTGCAGCTGTGGGCCTTTAGAGAGCTTGATTGTAAGGAGTTAGGTTGGTGGTTTGCCTAGCTGAGTACGTAGTCTCAAGTCATGCAAGTAGTTTGTCCAAGGCAAGAGACGTTTAAGCAACAAAGCGTGCATACAGTGATCTCTTCCAAATGAGCAGCAGTGTGAAAAATACTGGAGCCAGAAGTTGTCTCAGAGTCACTTTTCCATAGCTATGGGTTCTCCATTAATGTGTCTATTTTTTTCTTCTGAATGCCATTGAGCTTTTGGTTTCTATAGTGTCCTGTGATAGTTTGATTCCATCCTGAACTGTTTTTTTCCTAAAGGATCTTGTCCATTATTTCATTAGCTGCTTTCAGAGGCATCTGGACAGAAGTTTCTGTTTGGGGATATGGAGCAGACTGAGCAGCATGTAATTGTTTGATCCCCTTGAAAACTCTGAGAATTCAGTTTCCTATTTTTCTCAATTGGCTTGCCAGAAGCTTGATGATCTCAGGTTTTGTAGGTGCTTCAGCTTAGTATTAACGTAGTCTCATTACCAGTCTGTAAACTGAGTTGAGTTTGGCCTGGCTTGAGACCTGTGTAGGCTACTATAAATCACTTTTGCAACCCATGAAGTAATCTCACCCTGAAGTCTCAAATTCTGGTGAAGGATGAGACAGGATTAAATTTAACAGAGCTGATAGATCTGAGCCAGACTTGCAGCTGACATGTATGGCTGTTGAGTTACATTTGGATGCACTCATCAGACTCTTTCATTCTAGTTTTTCGTGTTTAAAGAGACTGGAAAGTGGCCAAGGTGGTCCCCATCCACAAGAAGGGTCGGATGGAGGAACCTGGGAACTACAGACCTGTCAGCCTGACCTCAGTGCCAGGGAAACTGATGGAGCAGGTTATCTTGGGGGTGATAAGAGCTCACCTGAGGGATGGCAAAGAGCTCAGGTCCAGCCAGCATGGGTTTAGGAAGGGCAGATCCTGCCTCTCCAACCTGATCTCCTTCTATGATCAGGTGACCCGCTTGGTGGATGTGGGGAGGCCTGTGGATGTGGTCTATCTGGACTTCAGCAAGGCCTTTGACACTGTTCCCCACAGCAAACTGCTGGCTAAGATGTCAGTCCGCGGCTTGGATGGTAACACTCTGTGCTGGGTTAGGAACTGGCTGGAGGGCCGAGCCCAGAGAGTGGTGGTGAATGGTGCCACATCCAGCTGGCGGCCGGTCACTAGTGGTGTCCCTCAGGGATCAGTGCTGGGCCCCATCCTCTTTAACATCTTCATAGATGATCTGGATGAGGGCATCGAGTCAGTCATCAGCAAGTTTGCAGATGACACCAAGCTGGGGGCAGATGTGGCTGGGTTGGAGGGCAGAAGGGCTCTGCAGCGGGACCTTGACCGCCTGGACAGATGGGCAGAGTCCAAGGGGATGGCATTCAATGGCTCCAAGTGCAGGGTGCTGCACTTTGGCCACAACAACCCCATGCAGAGATACAGGCTGGGGTCGGAGTGGCTGGAGAGCAGCCAGACAGAGAGGGATCTGGGGGTGCTGATTGATACCCGCCTGAACATGAGCCAGCAGTGTGCCCAGGTGGCCAAGAGAGCCAATGGCATCCTGGCCTGCATCAGGAATGGTGTGGCCAGCAGGAGCAGGGAGGTCATTCTGCCCCTGTACTCTGCACTGGTTAGACCACACCTTGAGTACTGTGTTCAGTTCTGGGCCCCCCAGTTTAGAAGGGACATTGAGATGCTTGAGCGTGTCCAGAGAAGGGCAACGAGGCTGGTGAGAGGCCTCGAGCACAGCCCTACGAGGAGAGGCTGAGGGAGCTGGGATTGTTTAGCCTGGAGAAGAGGAGGCTCAGGGGTGACCTTATTGCTGTCTGCAACTACCTGAGGGGTGGTTGTGGCCAGGAGGAGGTTGCTGTCTTCTCTCAGGTGGCCAGCGCCAGAACGAGAGGACACAGCCTCAGGCTGCGCCAGGGGAAGTTTAGGCTCGAGGTGAGGAGAAAATTCTTCACTGAGAGAGTCATTGGACACTGGAATGGGCTGCCCAGGGAGGTGGTGGAGTCGCCGTCCCTGGAGCTGTTCAAGGCAGGATTGGACGTGGCACTTGGTGCCATGGTCTAGCCTTGAGCTCTGTGGTAACGGCTTGGACTTGATGATCTGTGAGGTCTCTTCCAACCTTGGTGATACTGTGAGACTGTGATACTGTTTATTCTGTTGGAAACCTTAACATTTTGAACCTCTCTACAAACAACAATTTGCTGCTTCTGAAAGCAGCTTATGGATTTTTATGATACAGCTCTTTACCTTTCCTTTCAACCTTGGTACCTTTTGGATGTGTAAAAAAGGAGGAAACGAGCCTGTTATAGCAGAAACAAACTCAACTGTATTTGTCTCAGAAGTGATTTGAAAACTTCTACAGCTTTATCTTGAGTTTCAAGGAGTGTCAGGAGGATTACACACACTCTTCTGGCAAGCTTTAGAACATAGAGAAAGAGCAGTCTCAGTACAAGTAAGATGACCTCTAAGAGAGGTTTATGTGGCATAGGACAGGAGGCTGTACTGACATTCTCTAATCCATTTCTCCTACTTTATAAGACAATAAGGCTGCTGAAATAACAGACTTCCTTGTCCAGCAGGTCTATTTTTCCATCTTGGAAAAAAAATATTCATTTATCTTGTATTAAAATATAGCCAAGCCTACAACATTTTCCTTTGAAGAATACTGCCGTGTAGTATTGTTTAAATTTACAAACATGACTGTTCAAGCCAAGAAGAGTTTCATTTCCAGTTAGGACAAATGGGCTTCTGTGCCTGCTCACTGGATGGTAGCATACCATCAATCAGCTGGCAAAGGACACTTGGGGTCACAAAGACACAGGGAGTGTTAGGGAACTTTAGGTGATTGCAGTGAGCATATTTCACTTGATATCGAGATCATACTTTACATATATTTCTGTGTTACAAAGCTAAAATTGTCATTTGGGGGAAAAACAGTAATCAGGCTTTGAAGCTGTTGAGATCACTTCTGGGAAAGCTTTTAAAGTTGATACTCCTTTCTTCTCCCAGTTCCAAACATAAAAACACTCTTGTTCTGTTTTGCAAAATAAAAACCATTAGAATACTTAACTCTTGACATAAATTTTAACAGAAAGAGTTCTGTGTGCCAAAGTAAACCTGTATGCTGCTGTGTGGACAAAGAAACCCAAGGTTTGTGTCTGGGGTTCTAATTTAAATTCCCAGAGACTCTAATAATTTTGATAGAACCAATAACAATTTATATTAATTGCCCTTTCCCTCTCCCCTCCCTCCTTCCCCACAGAAAGGAATTGGAAGTGAGAGGAAAAGATAAGCCCACCCAAATAAATCAGTCTCACTCGATTTGGAAGTTAAAAGGGAAAAGTTTAACAATAACTTAAAAAGGGTATCAGAGGTAGGGAGGTTACAAAAGGTGTAGGGAAAGAAGAATAACAAATATAAAAAGGTATGAATACAACCGAGTTTGTGATGGTGGTGACCACGTTTGTGGAGAGATGCAGGGAGAGCTGCAGGGTGGTCCTGAGAGGGCTGTGGAGTGGTCGAGGGAGAGTCCAAAAGAGGGAGAGACACAGGAAGTCCCCCTGCTTTTAAGGGACAGGAAGGGGGAATGGGCTAACCATCACCTGGGGGTGTCCAGACCCGCCCCTGGGGAGGGATCAGGACCACCTGAGGTCAAGTTTCGAGTTCAGGGACACTCCTCCTGGAGTGTTAACCATNTGCTTGCTCTCTTCTCTCAGGTGCTTGCTCTCTTCTCTCAGGTGCTTGCTCTCTTCTCTCAGGTGCTTGCTCTCTTCTCTCAGGTGGCCAGCGCCAGAACGAGAGGACACAGCCTCAGGCTGCGCCGGGGGAAGTTTAGGCTTGAGGTGAGGAGAAAGTTCTTCACTGAGAGAGTCATTGGACACTGGAATGGGCTGCCCAGGGAGGTGGTGGAGTCGCCGTCCCTGGAGCTGTTCAAGGCAGGATTGGACGTGGCACTTGGTGCCATGGTCTAGCCTTGAGCTCTGTGGTAAAGGGTTGGACTTGATGATCTGTGAGGTCTCTTCCAACCTTGGTGATACTGTGAGACTGTGATGCAAGATGTGATGTGGTGATTTGGGGGAGAGAGCGCTCATTCTGCTTGTTTCACCGGGCCTTAGTGTGGGATTTGTATGGAACCTCTGTAGTACTTAGAGAAACTGTGTCCTCTCAATTATTTAGTGGAAGAGAATACAGGAATAATCCCACATCATAGGGGCTGTTCTCTTTTCTGTCATGGGGAAGAAGTGCTTATTTTTTTGAGTTTGGTGCTTTTAAGACCTTTGGAGGAGGAAGAGACCTTTGTGAAGTACAACAACTTTCAGAATCGGAAAGGTTATGTTAATCTTCTAGACCAGTATTTTTTATATTTTACCTCCCCCAAAATTATGACTTGTACCAGCTTTCTATGCTTTTGTGGACAGAATTGATAAATACACATCTACTATCAGTTTCAAGACTGGTTTAACTGCTTTCTCTCACTAGGAAGGAGCTGTGAGGATGGTTGCTTTGTGTAGGTGGCAGTAGCAAAACAGTGAAATAATGTGGTGCTTGACTGGGGCTTACTTTGAGTCTGACCAACTCAAAAAGAACCTTCTTCAATGCTGGGAAAATGACATTTGTTGCACTTGCTATTCCTGTTTGCTCTGTGTTTTAAGTTCTTCCAATTAAAATGATTTGAGTTGTCAAATAAACAGCTACATATATATTTTAAAACTCTTGCATGCCCCAACAGCCCTGGTAAAATTGATTATCCAGCAGAGAAGATGAGTCAAAAAAAAATCAATGCATAAATTTGTAGTTCCTGATCTGGTATTATTTTTTTTCCCCTTTAGTTCCTTGGCATTGCATTTCTCGGGATTGGATTGTGGGCATGGAATGAAAAGGTAAGTTGAAATAACACCAAACTCCGTGCTTTTCCCCCTTTCTTTCTCTTTTTCTGATGAAATATTTGAATAGTAATATGCTGCACATTTTGTGTGTCCACACAGAGTTTCTACTGAAACAAAATCTAGCTCCTCTGTCAAATAAAAGCTTGGCTCAGCTCACCTAGAGGAAGATGCTTGGCATCTTTCCCAAGAGTGCCTTGGCAAGAAATCATGGCTGACAATTGCACATAAAACAACCATTTCAATCCATACACATTCAGACTGGAGCTCAGATACTAGGACACTCCACTGAAAGAAGTATTGGCAGCATGTCTACAATGTGTGTCCCCAGGAATGGAGAAGGAGCCTACATGTCTCAGAGGGCAGCTTCCTGAAAATAAGCTGCCCTGGCTTTGCCGTAACATAGCATAGAATCATAGACTGGTTTAGGTTGGAAGGGACCTCAAGGATCATCCAGCTCCAGCCCCCTGCCATAGGCAGGGACACTTCCCACTAGAACAGGTGGCTCAAGTCCCCGTTTAACCTGGCCTTGAACACGTCCAGAGAGAGAGCATCCACAGCCTTCCTGGGCAACCTGTGCCAGTGTCTCACCACCTTCACTGTAAAGAACTTCTTCTTAACATCTAGTTTGATTCTCCCCTCTTCCAGTTTAAACCCATTACTCCCCGTCCTGTCATTACCAGACCTTGTAAATAGGCCTTCCCCAGCCCTTCTGTAGGCCCCCTTCAAATACTGGATTACTGTTCCTCTTAAGCAAACCAAACATCACAAGCCCAAACCTAAATGCACCCCAAACCCAAGCCAAATCTGAGGTGGAATATGGGTTTTGTTTTCTCATGCAAATAAACCTGTGCACTGACATGCTCTGTAGCAATATTGTGAAATCAACTTGGAAACAGAGATGGAGATACATGATTGTGAACCAGAGTCTGAGTTCTAGTTTGCTTGCTGCAGAGGTTGGGAAGAAGATAAAACATCGAGACATGGTATAAAGGCCAAGTCAGTATGTGTTGAGTTACTGGATAGAGACAACAGCTAAAATTAAAGCTAGCTTCCTTTGCTTTTTTAAAAGATAAAAATAACAGAATCTGTCTGATGACAGTGGTGCTGTAACACTCAGTTACATAATGTTTTGTTGTCTTCTTTAATGGAAAACATTGAGTAAGTTAGAAATTGATGTTCACCTAAGGCATAATGACTGGTGCTTGCAGCAGAACAAATAACATGTTGAAAACACTGGAGTTTTGCCACAGGAAAACACAGGACAAATTCTACTGGTCCAAAAGTGAGTTGTTATTTTAGGTCCAGTTGTTCTGTGCATGTGCCTTGAATGCAGATAATGAAATCTTAACTAATTTACAGTATATACATCCGTGTATAGAGGTATATTTATGTACCAAATGCTGGATGGTTTGAATAGGCTTGGAAAGAGGTACTGAGATTTTTTTCATTCAGCATGTAAAACAAATTTATTTAATACTCTTGAGCATGCACAGAGTATATTTCCTTTGGTAAGGAAATGCCAGGGGAGTCAAGAGACCTGGCAGGAGCTAGCAGCTATCATTCGTCAGACCCCACCTGGAGTACTGTGTGCAGTTCTGGAGCCCCTGACACAAGAAGGACATGGAACTGCTGGAGCAGGTCCAGAGGAGAGCCACAAAGATGCTCAGAGGGCTGCAGCAGCTCTGCTATGAGGACAGGCTGAGAGAGTTGGGGCTCTGCAGCCTGGAGAAGAGAAGGCTTCGAGGAGACCTTAGAGTGGCTTTCCAGTATCTGAAGGGAGCCTACAGGAAGGCTGGGGAGGGACTATTGACAAGGTTTAGTAATGTTAGGACGAGGGGGAATGGGTTTAAGCTGGAGGAGGGGAGATTTAGAGTGGATGTTAGGTGGAAGTTCTTTACAGTGAGAGTGGTAAGACATTGGAACGGGTTGCCCAGGGAGGTTGTGGATGCTTCCTCCCTGGAGGTGTTTAAAGCCAGGCTGGATGAGGCCTTGAGCAGCCTGCTCTAGTGGGAGGTGTCCCTGCCTATGGCAGGGGGTTGCAGCTGGATGATCCTTGAGGTCCCTTCCAACCTAAACCATTCTATGATTCTGTGGAGCAGGTGGCAGGGTGTGAGCAATGATGGGAGGTTTAAACACGCTGTAACTGGAACGAACAGCCACTTGCTGAGAGTAGCTGCTTCAGAAACTTTCTGGTCAGCATCAGTCTCTGTACAGGGGGTTTAGTGAGGTTTTGCTTTGACAGGGAAGCACTAGGGAACTAGAGAGCAGGCAGGCAGAGTGAAGTGTGTCAGTTGGCATGTGGCATGGCAGTTTGTGCAGCAGTTTGCACAGAAGGCTGTGCAGGGAGGGTGCTGAAGCTTGGCCAGCTCAACCAAGCAGTGATTTATCCACCAAGGCTGTGGTACTCCTGAGACCTGCACCCGCCAGGTCTGATGCAGCTTCCTAAATGAGAAGATGGGGTTTTCAGGAGGACTGTATTCTAAACTGATTTGGTAGTGGGGAAGAATTTTGGTTTACTTCTGTGTTGAATTGCATGGCTACATGTTCAGCTGTGTTGTTTTATAACCCAGCCATTAACCCATGTATACTTTTGCTGATGAAAAGATAGTGTGCCATGCCACATTAAAAATGCAGAACATATAGAATCCATGTTTTATGGAAGTCCCACTTGCTGCCAGCTAAAAACTTCTGAGGTAGATTTATGGGTTTGGTATTTGTTTTTTTTTTCATGGCTAAGTTGGCTTGAATTCTCCCCTTCAAACTGTATTGTAAAGAAGAAAAATAAAATCACACTATACAGTCTCGTGACCTTCCTTACAGCTTTTGCAGGGACCCCAAAGAGCTCATTTGTCAAATAGGCAATAGAATTGGCTTGACAGCCAGTCAACCACCCTAAACAAAAACTGTGCAATTAGCATTCTGAGACATGAACCTGAAAGAGCTGGTGGGTGAGGTGGGGGCAATAGACTCAGAGAATGAATAAAGCTAGCTATACATGGATGCACTATATGGCTCACAATCTCACAGTGTTTTCAGGCACACTAGGCTTGGGCTTGTATAACAAAAAAGTTAATGCGTGGCAACTGATTTCCACCTCTCCACCCCCAACAGTGACTTGAACATTGTTAACATAAAGAGTCTGTACTAAGTAGTCTGTACTAAGCCCGAGCAATGCTACCTTTGCTCAGCAGCACAGGAAAAATGTTTATGCTCCACTGTTTGGTTTTTTTTTTAAATGAATTAAGAATTTCTTCTGCCAACTCTTTAAAAAAATAAGCTAGGCTTGTACAAAATGTCTGCTTCCCTTCTTGGTTATATTGTAAAATGTGGTCTTAAGGCTCCCTGGGATTGTTCATCGGGTACTTGTGAAAATAAGCTTGCTGGCTCTCTCACTAACTGCAGAAGATGTCTATTAAAGGGAATTAGTCTAAGTGATGAATTGCTGTTATGTCTTCTGAGACCTTCTGAGACTATGGTGAGGGAGTTTTTGAAACAAAATCGCTGTGTTTTTGGGGTATGTCTTAAGTAGGAGGTAGCAAAGGTAGCAATGAAGTGTGGAAAAAAAATCTGCAGATCCTTGCAAAATTTGTTGGTTATGCTTACTTTGTGTCTGAAATTGACCTAAGGAAAGAGGGAGAAGAAAAAGAGGATGGTGGTGTGCGTTAAGTTTCTAGGCTTTGCTTGTTAAACCAGTGTAGCTAGAAGACACCCCACATCAGAACTCAAGTTGTGCACAGTTTGGGGCATCAGTATGTGTGCCAGCACAGTATTAATGAGCAAGAGCTCAAAATCTAGATCTCAAGTTTAAGCTAGACTTGACATGTTGACATGAGGCGAGTTAGGCCTGCTTCAGTGTTCTGGGACAGGCTAAAGATCCTGCATAGAAACAGTCACAATTTGCCAGACTGAGTCTTTCTCTCTTTGCCCTGAAATGAGAACTATAGTCGTTATCAGGAAGAAAATCTCATTTCTTTTACCATCCCCGTGTGATACCCTAGTAACGAATAATTTTTGTACGTGCATGTCTGTCATGTGGTTCTCTTCAAAACAGTTGCTGACAAAGAAATTGTGTGCATCTCCTGTGGGCCCTTATGGGCTGAAGGAAAATCACGTATCTTGCTGCTGAGCCAGAACTGGGCGTGTGTTTTGGAGGACTGGGGAAGAGACAGGGATGCTGATATTTGCTGTTGCATTTAACTAAATATTAGTCTATAAACATGCATTGTCTAAACATCCTGAAATGTGAAAAATCTATCTGGTGTGTGTATTTCTGCCAGTTATTCACATACTGAACTCTGCTTCATCACGCCAAGAAAGCTAGACTTATTTTCCTTTACTAAGTACTTGAAAAATCAAGTTCTGCTGCTGTAGTTTGCTGTGGAAAATGCAAAACCAACAAAAATTAAGGAAATAAGATTTGTAAACATCCCCTGCCTAGTTTCTTGTTGACAGAGACAAAATTCTGGAGTGGAATTAATTTGGCGTGTTTCAATGACTATTGTTCTGCTCCCCATGCTCCTTCAGGAGCATGGCATGGAGAAACTGGGGTTTCATGACTTAGGAAGTAGAGAGACCTTTTTCTGGTTTAGGCATGCATTTGGAAATATTTCTAATTCCCATCACCCTCATGTGCATGTTTGCCAATGATTTTAAATCCTGCAGACAAGCTTGTGAAAGGCTAATCATCTGTTTCAGAAGATCTTGCACTGCTGAGACTTTTTATGACTGTCTCCTTTTTTTGTTCCCCCCAGCAGTGGGATTGTGCAGCACAGAAGATGGTTTTTCCCCATCTTGGTAGAAATGGAAAAATATATTTGATTTCTCCCATCCTATTGCTGTTCCTCTTTTTTCATTTTAATGACCCTCTGGAATATTGTTTGTTACAGAACTGCTATGCTGTGTATTTTTCTCTTACATGAACTCTCATGAACTGAATTCCAGGTGTGTTCTAAGTGTATAATCTCTGTTCCTGTGCTAGTTTGAGCCTAGCTGGGATATTTTGGTGAGAAGAATTAGATAATAGGCTGTGAAAAGGAAACAATCATAGAATCATAGAATGGTTTAGGTTGGAAGGGACCTCAAGGATCATCCAGCTCCAACCCCCTGCCATAGGCAGGGACACCTCCCACTACAGCAGGTTGCTCAAGGCTTCATCCAGTGGTGATGTTTACTTCACTCTTAGGCTTGCTGAGATGTATAAGAACAAGAACACAAACAGAGATAAGGAAGTCTCTCTCTGGGCTTTTTGGGCTACACTTCTCTCTCTAACCTGCCTGACTAATCCATCTGCTTCCTAACCCCCCTGGCCAACCCTCTAAACTCACCTTTGAATGTAAAGCAAAGTCTGGGGTAAGGTAGAGGGGAGGGAAGAAGGTGGAAGGGTGGTTGAGAGCCCATCCTGGAGACTCAGGTTTCTGGGAGGGCTGTTGTGTTTCTGTATTACCTTTTTAACTTGGGAATTTCTGTATATATTGCAAATATCTGCTTGTATATAAGCTGTAAATATAAAGCTTTATTCAATTTTCCAGAGCTGCTGAGGCTAGTCTGGGTGATTTTCACAAGTGTGGGAGGGTGAGCACCACTCAAAACATCACAGATCTCTAGGACGTGTGTGCTCTCATACTGTTCACTGGTGTGAACTGAAGCTTTACTTGTGTGTAACCCCTTTTTAAATGGACTCCTGGATCTGATTTGAAATGTTAATAAGGATGCACACCAAAGGAGAGGTTGAGGTGGGAGCTTGTCCTTGTAAGTAGTACAAATTGTCCTAATGATCTTGAAGAATACAATATGAAGAAGGGCTGAGGGGTTCATTCTTTCACCTCCTCTAAGTGACCGTTACTTGCTTATTATTTGTTGATAGGATAAAGGAAAAAAATTGTGCAGATGTAGTATCAGGAGAGGCCTTCTCAAGAGCAACATTTTTCCTTTTCCCTGATTTCCCTTGAGTTGTGCATGAGATTCACCTTGTAGCAGGGAGGGCTCTGGCCATGGAAAGAAAAAGGCATGGCAACAGGGGATCTGTCACGAGATTCAGGTATCTCTCAAAGACTAGTTTACTGCCTGTGCCCCGTAAGGGAAGTGTCCAGTTCTACAAGAGCTTCTGGCAGACCTGGCTTGGTTATCTCGTGTTTCTTGATGTGACAGGAATCACTGTGACTGCCTCTTCTAATATCCTGTTCTTTCAAAGAGCAAGTCCTCCTGTTTTGCATTGCTTCCACTCCTGAATTTGGGGTGGGGTAGGACTATGAGGACAATTGTTCCTGTTCCATCCTGGTGATGGAAGTGGGATACATTTCACAGCTAAAAGAATTTTTTTTGTAACTTCGCCATTACTGATTTCAGTTCACTTATGGATGATGCTTTTGCTGCTTCACTACTCCAAATAAACTTCTACTTGTGGATTAAAAGGTTAAGTAATAACCTAGGCACTGTTATGAATAACAGGCAGAGTTAAGGCTGGGGGAAGAGAGCAAACAGATGAGCTGGAGATCAGCCAGGGAACATGTCCTTCTGTCTGTCCTTGTGGGACCACAGCAGAGGCTTGGATTAACATCGTCACGAGAAGGAAAATGTTAGAGATGCAGCTTTGTGCAAACAAAGTGCTTACTGCCACGTAAAGGTTGCACAGATGCCTAAATTATCAAGGAAGTGATAATGTGCATACCCTAGAAAAATAACCATCCTTCCATAATGAGAAGGTGAGTTTAGGAAAAAGGAATTATTTCCTCCTTTCACATGCTGAAGCGTCAGTAGTACTTGCAATTACTCAACAGTAAAGACTGGGGGACTACTGCAGCAGTGCAGCTGAGAAAAAATACTTTGTAGAGAGGCTGACTTCAAAGGATTTACAGGTGGTTTGTTTAGGTCTAGTGCTGATTCAGGAAACCACTCAACAGGCATCATGTATTCTATGATTGACCAGTCATCCTGAGGATCCAGAGTGTGTCTCTGGAGGGTCTGAGGTTCTCCATGCACCTCTGGAAACATTGCCTTCTGGTTTTGGCTAAAGATGGGATGAAATTGGAATCAATCACTACCAGGTGTTTGTACATCTCTGCCAAAGTTTGCCTGGAAGCAGCCATTACAGCCAAAAATTCTGAATATTGTGGTAGTAGACATAGGACTTTGCAGTGGATAGGAAAAGTAGATGTTTGTAGGACTGCATGGTTAGTTCTTAACAGCAGAGAAATAATAATAGAGATAATATTCCCCTGTCATTGCCCCAGTGCTTGAAGCAAAATATGCTTTCTCTTAAAGTATTACACTGATGTGTCTTAAGAGAGTGTGTTAGTAAGTGTCCAGGAAAAAAAGGAGTGGAAAATGGTATTTCAGCAGTAAGTAGCAACCATCTATCGGACTGCTTCTGTGCATCTCTGACTGTAACCACAGAGCATTGTCTGTCTGTCATTCCTATTGCTAGCAATTGTTTTATTGCCAAATCCATTCTGAAAATTGCCTGTTCTGGACTGTCCCTCCAGAATACTGTTAGCTGGGGATTCATATGCAGAGAACACACAGGGTACAAACATGAATTATGCAGTATGTCATTTGTCCTGTAAGGATGTGTTATTTGGGGTTTATCCAAGTGTGCTAGTTTGAGCCTAGCTAGCATGTTTTGGTGAGAAGAACTAGATGATAGGCTGTAAAATGAAAACAGTGGTGAGGTCTACTTCCCTCACAGTCTTGCTGGGATGTGTAAAGAAGAAAGGCAAAACAAAGATTAGGGCACTTGCTTCTTCTCTTTGCTGGGGAGCTTTGCCTGCTGGGGAGCTCGTGGCTGCTGGCTGAACTCCATCTTGCTTTCTAACCTCACCCTCCTTTGCTTGGCTGCTTCACCTTGCTTTTTTAACCCTCTTGGCCGAACCTCCATTATTCCTTAGGACTGGGGTAAGGTTGAGAGGGGTAGGGGAAGGTGAGGGGGTGGTTGAGAGCCCCTCCTGGGGACTCAGGTTTCTGGGAGGGGAGTTGTGCCTGTATTACCTTTTTTACCTTGTATATTTCTGTCTATAACTGTATATACTGTAAATATCTGCTTGTAAATTGTGCCAGCTGTAAATATAAGCTTCATTCAAATTTCCAGAGCTGGCTGAGTCTAGTCTGGGTGATTTCTAAAAGTGTGGGGGGGCAGGGGATACCCAAACCATCACACCAAGCTAGCCTCATGATTGCCATATGTGGACTAGCAAAGGCTGGATATCAAGGTGTATTCCAAGGACAGTAAATACTGGCAGATAGAACGCCACAAGCTTTATTTCACTGTGTGTCAGATCGTAGCTACCCTGGGGAGTTGAAGCCTGGAGGACATCAGAAGTTAGATAAGTAACTATTGCAAGTGGCTGACTAGTATGTGACATGTTAAAGTGCTAAGAGCCTGGCAATGCTAGAAAATGAAAGAAGGTGGGAAAGGATGTGATCAGAAAGGCAGTTTAGAATTGGTTCACTAGATTTTATTGTCATCTATTTTAATGGGTCAAAATGTAAAATGCTGTGTTTCTTTTCACTACCACTTCTTTATTTTGACTAGCTTCTCCAAGAGCACTGTCCACAAATGCAAGCTGAACTGCATTTGGATTTCTTCTGGCATTTGAATTTTCTTTCTTTCATATAGGAAGAATTTGATTAAACATGGTAGTTCGGGGTGGATATTTTTGGGTTGGTTGGGGTTGTGTTTTTTTTTAAAGATGAAGTGTCTTAAGAAAGACTTAAGACTGTTCATCCTTCTTACCTTTTTTTAAAGCCATGTGCTAGTTTGAAGCTAGCTAGAATGTTTTGGTGAGAAGGACTAGATCATAGTCTGTGAAATGGAAACAATGGTGATGTCTACTTCGCTCACAGCCTTGCTGAGATGCGTAAAGAAGAAAGGCAAAACATAGATTAGGTCACTTGCTCGCTTCGCTCTGGACTTTGCTCTGGGCTCTTTGCCTGCTGGGGAGCTCGGGCTGCTGGCTGAACTCCACCTTGCTTTCTAACCTCACCCTCCATTTGCTTTTTGGATGATTCACCTTGCTTCTTAATCCCCCTGGCCAAGCCTCCAGGCTTTCTTGGCCACCTGGGCACACTGCTGGCTCATCTTCAGCCTACTATCCACCAGTACCCCCAGGTCCCTTTCCTCCTGGCTGCTCTCCAGCCACTCTGTCCCCAGCCTGTAGCGTTGATTGGGGTTGTTGTTGCCAAAGTGCAGAACCCTGGCCCAAGGTAAAGGTAGTACAGAAACACAACAGTCCTCCCAGAAACCAGAGTCCCCATGAGGGGCTCCCAACCACCTCTTTCCACCCCTCTACCTTATCCCAGACTCTGCCTTACATGCCAGGTGAGTTTGGAGAATCGGCCAGAAGAGGTAGAAAGCAGAAGGATTAGTCACGTGGAAAGCTGGCTAGGGAGAGAAGTACAGGCACCAGCTGCAACAGAGCGCCACTGCAACTGTGTTATCTGTTTTGTGTTCTTGTTTTTATATGTCTCAACAAGCCTATGAGTGCAGTAGACATCAGCATTGTTTCCTTTTCACAGCCTATAATTTTTCTTATCAAAATATTCCAAGTAGTCTCAAAATAGCACAAACCCACTGTTCCCTTAAGTCTTGGCTCAGCGTGAATGATAGTGGGGTAAAGCTGTGTTTATAGCTTAGTTTTTTCGGTTTCCTGACTTCCTAAATTTGTTCATAACATCCTTTTGCAAGAATTCCCAATCAAACTAGAATCTGTAAATAAAACTAAACTAGTTTTGTATGTAGTTTGAAGGCAGGGTGTTCAGGAAAAAGTTGGTAGAGCATGGGACTCTTAATCCCAGGGTCATGGGTTCGAGCCCCATGTTGGGCGCCAAAATAAAGGATGTGATGGTTTGGGTGTTTCCCACCCCCACACACTTTAGAAATCACCCAGACTAGACTCAGCTGCCTCTGGAAATTTGAATGAAGCTTATATTTACAGCTGGCACAATTTACAAGCAGATATTTACAGTATATACTGTTATAGACAGAAATAGACAAGGTAAAAAAGGAAATAACAGGCACAACTCCCCTCCCAGAAACCTGAGTCCCCAGGAGGGGCTCTCAACCACCCCCTCACCTTTTGCCTACCCCTCTCAACCTTACCCCAGTCCCAAGGAAGAATGGAGGTTCGGCCAGGGGGATTAAGAAGCAAAGGTGAATCAGCCAAAGCAAATGGAGAGTGAGGTTAGAAAGCAAGATGGAGTTCAGCCAGCAGCCTCAGCTCCCCAGCAGGCAAAGAGCTGAGAGAACAGCCCAGACTGAAGTGCCCAAGCAAAGTGACTTTATCTAATGTTTGCTTTTCCTTTCTACACAGCAAGACTGTGAAGGAAGTAGACCTCACCATTGTTTTCATTTCTCAGCCTATCATCTAGTTCTTCTCGCCAAAACATCCCAGCTAGGCTCAAACTAGCACACTCTGCCACATTAATTACTTGTGTCCACGACAACAAGGCCATGACTTTTCCAGAGGTTTTTGTGTTATTGGATAATGCTCTTTATTTTGCTCATAATTTTTAGCCAAAAAGTATTGTCATAGAGAAGAAATCAAAGATGTATGTAACAGTGGAAAACTTTTGCACTAGTTGATTTTAAGTGTTAATGACAGGTATGTGTTCATTTCATCCTGGCTCATAGCATCTTGTAACTAGCTGGTTAGGAAAAGGGATGTGCCAGCTGGTTTGCTTTGAAAGTTATCTCTGAGCAGCCTTGTCTTGTGTCTATTTTTGTCTTTTTAATGAATGACAATAAGGCTGCTACTATATGGAATGTGGGAGGAAAGTGATGAATGTGGAGAGTTCTTAAAAAGAAAATCAATCTCAGTTTTGCTTGGGAAACTGTGAAAGTAGATGCAGACTATGTGTACTGCTGTATTGAGAGATTGGTTAAGTGACTGTGTGTTCTAAGTGGTCCAAACTGAGTATGTAAAAACAATCACAAATCTAAACCTGCAATAGGGTAAATGAAGTTCTGAGAGCTTCCTTCAAAATTATTTGGCATTTAAGGCCAGGTTGGATGAGGACTTGAGCAACCTGCTCTAGCGGGAGGTGTCCCTGCCTATGGCAGGGGGTTGGAGCTGGAGGATCCTTGAGGTCCCTTCCAACCTAAGCCATTCTATGATTATTTTTGGGGCCATGAGCATGATCAGAAGGCTGGAGCACCTTTCCTATGTCAAGAGACTGAGGGAGTTGGGACAGTTCAGTCTGGAGAGGAGAAGGCTCAGAGGTGACCTTATTGTGGCCTTCCAGTATCTTAAGGGGACCTACAAGAAAGCTGTGGAGGGACTTTTTAGGATGTCAGGTAATGATAGGACTAGGGGGAATGGAAGAAAGCTAGAAATGGATGGATTCAGACTGGATGTTAAGAGGAAGCTCTTCACCATGAGAGTGGTGAGACCCTGGAACAGGTTGCCCAGGGAGGTGCTGGAAGCCTCATCCCTGGAGGTATTTAAGGCTAGGCTGAATGAGGCTCTAGACAGCCTGACCTAGTGTGAGGTGTCCCTGCCCATGGTAAGGGGGTTGGAACTAGATGATCCTCGTGGTCCCTTCCAACCCTGACTGATTCTATGATTCCATTAATTTTATGGGAATGTTTCAGAGAAACAAACAGGTTTTGAAAAAGGGAAAGAAGTGTCTACAACTATCTGAAGGGAGGCTGTAGCCAGGTGGGAGTCGATCTCTCAGGCAACCAGCAACAGAACAAGGGGACACAGTCTCAAGTTGTGCTGGGGGAGGTCTAGGCTGGATGTTAGGAGGAAGTTGTTGGCAGAGAGAGTGATTGGCATTGGAATGGGCTGCCCAGGGAGGGGGGGGAGTCACCGTCCCTGGGGGGGTTCAGGAAAAGACTGGATGAGGCACTTAGTGCCATGGTTTAGTTGACTGGGTAGGGCTGGGTGCTAGGTTGGACTGGATGATCTTGGAGGTCTCTTCCAACCTGATTGATTCTATGAATTTAAAAATTCTATGTGTAAGCTGTGGAGTTGAAGGTCTATATCGTTGCTTTTCAAGCCACAGCTTCATTCAAGAGTTAGTAGGGAAAGCAGTAGTCCTAAGTGCTTGGCCTGTGTTCAGAGCTCATTGCTGAAATGTATGGAGAAGTATCTGCTACAGCAGCATGCTTTATATTAACCTACAGCACTGGGAAGGTGAACAAAGAAATACTGATACTTCAGCTGTTTTGCTTCCAGAAGGTTTTAGGAAACTAACTACTCCTGTGCAAACTCAGAAATAAAGAAAACTTTGTATTTGCTTCTTGATGTGACCCATCTGTTTGACATCAGCCAAATTCTGGTTAAAATGTGTTAAAATAGCTCCCCTCAAGATTACTGCCATCACAACTCGAGCTCTGTTTCTAAGAGGGCAGTGGCTTTACAAGCAGGCTGTGCTGTCATAGCTAAAACATAGCAAGGGGCCATGGGTGGAAGTTGAGGCATAGGAGGTTCCATGTGAACCTGAGGAAGAATTTTTTCCCTGTGAGGGTGACAGAGCACTGGAACGGGCTGCTTGGGGAGGTTGTGGAGTGTCTCTCTGGAGATATTCAAGAGCTGCCTGGACGTGTTCCTGTGTTATCTGGTCTAGGTGATCCTGCTTTGGCAGGGGGGCTGGACCAGATGATCTTTTGAGGCCCTTTCTGACCCCTGACATTCTATGATTTTATGATTCTTTACTGTGTGATAAGTCTACCTTGAGTTAGTGTAAACCACCTCCAAAGACAAATCCTTCATCTGCCTTATGTCCTGCCAAGAGACGTAACATCATCTTCATTCCCCCCGTTGATTAGTCAGTAGATGTACTTGATTTATATAATGAGTTTTTGACACTGTAGGTGCCTGAAGTTGGATTGGCCAGGTTTCTAGGTTGTCAAAATTTGGTTGCAAGATAGCTCAATCTAGGAGCTCGTTTTTATTTTCTGTGAATTGTTGTGAACACTGAGCCTGAATTCTAAATTCAAGGTGATGTTCTTGCTATTGACCCTTCTATCACAAGATTTGTAACTGTGTGCTTAATTGACTGATGTACATGATAGGTAAAATGCATCTCAGCACGGGTAATATGAGATTGAGTTAAATTTTGTTGAAATAGCTATTCCAATTTATTGTTTTAGCAGACTAATTGTCACAGCTACAGAAGCAGCAGAATGTCCTGTAGGTTTCCCGTGGAGGACTCTGGAGGGATGTTTTGTTGTTGTTCGTTCACACGTTGATTCAAAAATACTGTATATAAATGGCTCTTTTTATCTCTGAGTGCAAAGATTTTGTTAGTTGTATTTTCTTGCTGTACCTGCAGAACATTTATTTGCTATAGTCTTCTACCTCTTAAAAAAGAAAAATGCATCTTGAATTTCTACAACAGAAAACTAAACATAATTATCTTTTGGCATTGTTTCTTTCCAAGGGAGTGCTATCCAATATCTCCTCAATCACGGACCTGGGAGGCTTCGATCCAGTTTGGCTCTTCCTAGTGGTAGGAGGAGTTATGTTCATTTTGGGATTTGCAGGATGCATCGGAGCTTTGAGAGAAAATACCTTTCTTCTCAAATTTGTAAGTAGCCTTTGCAACTGTGGCATGCATTAGTTACCTGGCATAAGTCATGTTCTCTGCTGTGACAGCAATTTTTTGTGAAATGCTTCTGCTAAACTGTTAGTGCTTTACAGTTCTTCAGTCTTTGGTGCTTAGTGATTTGAGGTTTCATTTTTTTGTTATGATGAGAATTATGACATGGCACTCGTGGAACTATTGCTTTTCACAGAGACGTAACCTAACATTTTGCTTTCCTGTCACAAAAAGAGGAAATGCTGTTAAGAATGTGCACATTGAACTTTGAGTCTATATGAGCTGCTTATGAAATACAAAGAGTGTAAATACACCACTGAATGTCAGATGTGCCACTTCTGATGTTCTGTCCCCACATGGTACAGAAGAGGCAGAACTGTTACAAGGTGTTACTTGCTGGTACCCTCAGTTCTGTACCATCTAGCTAATTTGAATAGGCTTCGCTGCTTGGTGTCAATTCTGGAGCCTGAGGGGTAGCAAGAGAGGAAAATGTGCCCAGCATGGGTAAAGAAAATAGGAGTTGTTGTCTTGAGCTCTAGGCTGGACTGCTGAAATTAAAACATACCGTAGTACTAAAAACTTCTTCAGCTGAATAGCATGGTTCTCATTTTTGAAAAGCTTTCTCCTATGAGCTTTGAAGATGAGGATAACAATATCATGTTCCAGTTGAGATAAGATTTATAATTAAAATTCAAGATTCTTTTTTCCACCACCCTAATTTCCAGAGGTGAGCACAGCCTGAGTAGTAGTTGTGTCTTCATAGGCATTAACTATTAATACATACGTGAAAAGGCTTCCAGTGAAACAACTTTTTTTCAAGTGACATATTTAGCTCCCACAGACATCTTGTGTAAGAGGAGGAGGCAGCTGAGAGTTGCAGTTCTTGAGGCATTTAAAAAGCAGCTTGGGATAGTTCTAGCTTGCTCTTGTCTTGGTGAAATAAACAAGGGAGTAGGGGGGAAATAGGGAGCTATTGTTACACTTTTTCTATTCTTCCTTTTGTCCCTTAGTTTGCCTAAAATGAACCCATCTGCTATACCAGAAATTTCTTTTGCAGTTGCTGCCTAAGGAGGCATTTTAAATGCACCCAAGCAAACAGAGAGCTTATTAAAATGGAAGTCAAAGGGTGTGATTGCAAAAGGGATGGAATTCCAGTATATGAGGACCCCTGTGTGTTTTAATAGCAGTGTAGACTCAGTGGAGATGCTTAGAGAAAGTGACAGATCATTAGTAATGCTTTTGGCATCCGTTGCATTTGCATTAATCATAGTAGCCTCATTTGGTTTTAATGTGGATGTGAGTCATTCTGTAGACTTTCTGCTCTGACTTAGTCACTAATTAATTTCTGCTGTTACCAATTTTGCTTTGTCTGCTTAGGCAAAGCTTTGTCAAGGCAAGTGTGTAAAGAAAAAGTCATAAAGCATTTCAGTAGCACTCTTGCCTGTTTGTGCATTTGAAAGTGTTAAGTGCCTACACAGAAGTCTAGGTTTTAAGAGGGCCCTGCAGGTAGTGAGTAACCATCTCTGTTGAAATTTAGTGAATTCTCATGGATATTTTTGAAAATTCTAATCACAGAATTTAGTTGATTGTAGGAGATCCTCAAGATCATTCAGTCCAACCTGTGACCCAACACTGAAGGATTAACACTAAACCATGTCCATAGGCTGCTTAAACACCTCCAGGGATGGTGACCACCACTGCTGTGGGCAGACCATTGAGAATCCTTTGTGAAGAAATATTTCCTAGCATCCGGCCTGAACCTTCTCTGGTGCAACTTGAAACCATTTCTTCTAGTCCTGTCACTTGCCATCAAGGAGAAGATGCTGTCCCCTCCTCACTCCAGCTTCTCTTCAGGGAGCTGTAGAGAGCAATGAGGTCTCACCTCAGCCTTCTCTTCTCCAGTCTGAACAACCTCAGCTCTCTCAGGTGCTCCTCCTCATGGGTCATGTGCTCCAGGCCCTTCACAAGCCTCATTGCCCTTTTCTGGACTCACTCCAGCACTTTTATGTCCTTCTTAAATATATTTAACATGTAATGAAGTATTCAAAGTTTGATTTTGGTGGTTTTATTATTTGATAGACTAGAACTAAGATTCCTGTGCTACAGCCTGAATTAAATGGTGTATTTTTAATTTAAAATTTTCTGTGAGCTGCAACAGCTTCAACTTGCACTGAAGCTCAGGGAGCTGGGACTTTTTAGTCGGGAGAAGAGAAGACTGAGAGGGGATTTAATAAATGTTTATAAACATCTGAGGGCTGGTCAAGAGTTGGGAGACAGGCTCTGCTCACTTTTTCCCTGGGATAGGACAAGGAGCAATGGGTGTAAGTTTGGGGGTGCTGATTGATACCCGCCTGAACATGAGCCAGCAGTGTGCCCAGGTGGCCAAGAGAGCCAGTGGCATCCTGGCCTGCATCAGGAATGGTGTGGCCAGCAGGAGCAGGGAGGTCATTCTGCCCCTGTACTCTGCACTGGTTAGACCACACCTTGAGTACTGTGTCCATTTCTGGGCCCCCCAGTTTAAGAGGGACATTGAGATGCTTGAGCGTATCCAGAGAAGGGCAACGAGGCTGGTGAGAGGCCTCGAGCACAGCCCTACGAGGAGAGGCTGAGGGAGCTGGGATTGTTTAGCCTGGAGAAGAGGAGGCTCAGGGGAGACCTTATTGCTGTCTACAACTACCTGAGGGGTGGTTGTAGCCAGGAGGAGGTTGCTCTCTTCTCTCAGGCAGCCAGCACCAGAACAAGAGGACACAGCCTCAAGCTGCGCCAGGGGAAATTTAGGCTTGAGGTGAGGAGAAAGTTCTTCACTGAGAGAGTCATTGGCTACTGGAATGGGCTGCCCAGGGAGGTGGTGGAGTCGCCGTCCCTGGAGCTGTTCAAGGCAGGATTGGACGTGGCACTTGGTGCCATGGTCTAGCCTTGAGCTCTGTGGTAAAGGGTTGGACTTGATGATCTGTGAGGTCTCTTCCAACCTTGGTGATACTGTGAAGTTGCAGCACAGGAGGTTCCACCCCAACACGAGGGGAACTTCATTACTGTAAGGGTCACAGAGCACTGGAACAGCCTCCCCAGAGAGGGTGTGGAGTCTCTTTCTCTGGAGACTTTTGAGGCCTGTCTGGATGTGTTCCTCTGTGACCTGAGCTAGACTGTGTGGCCCTGCTCTGGCAGGGAGGTTGGACTCAATCTCCCTGGGTCCCCTTGAACCCCTAATATCCTGTGATCCTGTGAA
>WAAF01004150.1:0-36511 GCA_013400475.1 Tricholaema leucomelas | reverse complement strand
CATTAATTAATTTCTCCCCTCCGCGACACACATAGAGAAAGAACCAACAATTTCAGAACTCAGAAGGCTGAGTGGCTTACTGTTCTAATTCAGTAAATCAAATACTGAATAGTTATCTTTCAGATGCTCTAGTTACTGGATGTTTACATGATAGTTACTGTACTCAGCACTGGTCAGGCCACACCTTGAGTCCTGTGTCCAGTTCTGGGCCCCTCAATTCAAGAGAGATGTTGAGATACTGGAACGTGTCCAGAGAAGGGTGACAAAGCTGTTGAGAGGTCTGGAACACAGCCCTGGGAGGTGAGGCTGAGGGTGCTGGGGTTGTTTAGCCTGGAGAAGAGGAGGCTCAGGGGTGACCTCGTTGCTGTCTACAACTACCTGAAGGGAGACTGTAGCCAGGTGGGGGTTGGTCTCTTCTGCCAGGCAACCAGCAACAGAACAAGGGGACACAGTCTCAAGTTGTGGTGGGGGAGATATAAGCTGGATGTTAAGAGGAAGTTCTTCCCAGAGAGTGTGATTGGCACTGGAATGGGCTGCCCAGGGAGGTGGTGGAGTTGCCATCCCTGGAGATGTTCAAGCAAAGCCTGGCTGAGGCTCTCAGTGCCATGGTCTAGTTGATTGGACAGGGCTGGGTGCTAGGTTGGCCTGGATGATCTGGAGGTCTCTTCCAACCCAGTTGATTCTATGATTTACATCTGTAGCTAAAGTAAGTTGGAGTTGTTTGTTCCATAAGCTATATTTATGGGTTTTTTCCATTCTGAAAAGGTGACTCTTTATCTTTAAAAATGCATTGCTGTGCCACCTTGCTTTCTGATCAGTCTCTGTGTGTCCCTACATAGTAAAATCAGAAATGTTTTTGCCACTTAATACCAAATGGTTACATTTTCTACATACTTTAGTGCATACATAGTCATAAGCAACATGATTGTATAACTTAGTTTGCCCAAATACAGAGAAATCTGCCACAATATTTTAATTGAAAATGACAACATGCAATGATCCTGTAGACTGTCTGCTTTTGGTTGTGATCCATGAATGTATGTGCCATTTAACAACCAATAAAACATGACAGGCACATACAATTCTGTCAGAGCAGGAAAGAAAGTTTTATTGCTGATGTTTTAGTCACACATGCCCTACATAAAGTTGTACAGTCAGATCAGTGTTTTACTGTTAGTTACCATATGTGTTACACCCCTTAAGGCATGAAAGAGCAAGTTAGAAACCAATAACCTTGTCTACAGAAATAAAAATGACTTCAAGTAAGTTTATAGTCAAAACAGCCTTTCTTTAGGAACAAAACAGGAAAATTTGGGAACAGATCTATGTGTCTCGTAGATCTCAGAGACAGAAGAAAGGAGCCAGTCTTACAGTCTAGGTTTTATTATCCACCATGTAGTGCAGATACACCATATCCCCTCTTACATGCTGAAATACTTGATGATGCACTACCACAGGCCACTTAAATCAGTAAGTACACTGCTATCTGATCTCCATACCCCAAAAACTCCTGATATTGTGGTCTTCTTATCCTAACACATTCATAATCTTTCGTTGCTCTGTGTATAGATTTAAGCATAAATTTGTCAGACTCACCAGGTACTTTGTGCAGAGGTAGGTCAGTGGCGAACAGCGAACTCGGCGGGATACGTCTGCACTCTGTCCACACTTTCCAGTTTCCTTGTACAGCACAGTGGGAGAGGGCAGAAGGGAAAGGTGAGGGTTTTGAGGCACTTCTGTAGACAGGGAAGAATTTCAAAACCAACTCCACTGGCTTGTTGTCTTGGAATGCACAGATTATGTTTTCTTTGCACGGGAATGTGACCCTATTTTACTGATGTACTACCAGCGTTTATCTCCTCCAGTTTAAGAGGTGCATTAACAGCCTTGCGATGCATTAGAAGGGCAGGATAGGAACTTATGTAGGATATGTATTTATAAATGCCAAAGGAGCATAGGAGTAGCAACATATTCAATCAAAGTTCATAAAGCCAGGAAATGTATATATTGTTTGGGGGAAACAACAAATAATTCTTTGGGACTGGGCCGATGGACTGAATGCCCTGTGAAGGATGACAGAAGAGAGGGAGAGAAAATAACCTGTGCTTCAGATTGAAGCATGCCACACACCAAAAATAGTGAGCAGTGCCTCTGAAGGGCAAGTAAGGGTGCTTGTCAGCTCTTCTGTTTCTTTGGGCACTTTATCAAGACAAACTGGAAAAAGCAATAGCTACAATAACTTCCCTTCAGTTCAGGAAGGGCAGGGAGCTGCTTGAGAGTCCGGTGAAGAGCCACGAGAATGATTAAGGAAGTTGAACATCTTCCTTACGAGGAGAGACTGAGGGAGCTGGGGCTTTTTAGCTTGGAGAGGAGGAGACTAAGGGGTGATTTCATTAGTGTTTATAAATATGTGGGGAGGGTGAGTGTCGGGAGGATGGAGCCAGCCTTTTCTCATTGATACCCAGTGACAGGACAAGGGGCAATAGGTGGAAGTTGAGGCATAGGAGGTTCCATGTGAACCTGAGAAGGAATGTTTTTCACTGTGAGGGTGGCAGAGCACTGGAACCAGCTGCCCAGGTAGGTTGGTGGAGTCTTCCTCTCTAGAGATATTCAAGAAACATCTAGATGTGTTCCAGTATGATCTGCTCTAGGTGATCCTGCTCTGGCAGGGGCGCTGGACCAGATGATCTTTCAAGGTTCCTTCCAGCCCCTGACATTCTATGATTCATTTAAAGTGTTCCAGGTAGCCACCTGAGATACTTTTAAGCAACATTGACTGTGATAATGGAGAAATGAAGACATAGCACCAAGAATCTTTAAGACACTTATTTTGGGTAAAGCTGCTAATCATGTCAAGCATCAGATAAACTAATAGAGTGCTTGGCCAAGCAAAAGTTCAATACTAGTTCCTTAGAAAGAGGAAGATAGGTGATTGCAAAGAAAATCAAACCTGCACAGAAAGATGATGCATTTGTGTATGTAGTTAACACTTAATGGTTTTATGGCTGACTTCAGATGCCTGAAGATTAGAGAACTGTTGTCTGAAAAGTGAAGCCTTGAGTTTAGCCTTAATAGTTGATAGTTTTTAATTTAAAA
Source organism: Tricholaema leucomelas (assembly GCA_013400475.1). Taxonomy (NCBI): domain Eukaryota; kingdom Metazoa; phylum Chordata; class Aves; order Piciformes; family Lybiidae; genus Tricholaema lacrymosa; species Tricholaema leucomelas. The sequence continues at coordinate 33,415 of WAAF01004150.1, read as the reverse complement.
AAAGGAATCAAAGTAGTTTCAGATTTCAGAGCAACTACCATAATAGCAAACAATCCATTTAAAACATTGGAGAATGTAAGTAGAAGGTGTTAATTATAGCTAAACATCCAATTCCTCTCCTCTGCTCTGGGCTAAACACTACAGTTTTACGCTGCTTTCATGTTAGTAACCATTTGATCTTTCCCAGGAGAAGATTTTTGTACCATTTCTTTTAATCATCTCTGCATGGAGTTCAAAACTGGCTTGCTGAACTCAATTGTAAACTTGTGTTTATGAGCCAAAGATTGCAGGATCTACCACAAAACAAATAAAAATAATGTTTCTAAATGTCAGTTAAAAGAAGGTGGTGTGAAGTAAAGCTAGATGCATGTAATTCAGTGATGCTGCTACCCCCTCTGCTCACCATGATCTAATTTTAAAGCCCCAGACCTATGTAAAGTACACGCTTTTACCACGATGCCTATTCAAACTAGTGAACAACCTAGCAAGTAATTCTAAAAAGATGTTGAAAATAAAACTGATTGATGCTTCACTCTATGCATATGAGGATCTTCAGTGACTAGAAGCAATTAACCAAACAGAACAAAGTTAAGCAAACACATGAATCTTTGCAGGGCGGACATTCTATGCAGTAAATAACGCAACACTTCCACTGTCATCAGATAGCATGGGCTGTGCTAGCTTTCATGAACCAGATTCTTGGCACCAGCATCACTGCTAGATGGGCATATCTTGTAACTTCTATGGATCAGAACTTTCCAGAAATCCAAACAGCTCAGTTGAATCAAACTAGATGAGATTTAAGTTAAAGTGGAAACAGTTCATGCAGTCAGCTAAGAAACTGCAAAACATGTTTACCCACTTCAGGATATTGCTCCGTATCTCATTTGTTTTGTGAGAAAGTCTATAAATCAAAGATACTGATTTTCCGCATCCATTGTTTTAATAAGACTCCAAAGACATTAATTTCCCAACTTCCTTCTAGCACTGAAATATCAAAACAGGCTGCTGGTGTTACCCATAGCCATGTCCACAATCTGGGTTCAGGCAAAGTGACAAATCAGCCATAAGACCCAAAGGCACAAAGAAGTTGCAGCAGTATCCTAACCAAGCTTACAACAGTCAAAAGTATTGAATAAATATTTAAAATCACAGAATGGTTTAGGTTGGAAGAGACCTCAAGGATCATCCAGCTCCAACCCTCTGCCATAGGCAGGGACACCTCCCACTAGAGCAGGTTGCTCAAGGCCTCATCCAGCCTGGATTTGACAAAGACAAACCTAGATATAAGGAAAAATGAGACAAACCAAAAGCGAAACAACACAAAAACTGAAACAAATCCAAACCCAAAACAAAGACAACAACAAAAAAGAGAAGGAATAAGAAACACAAAATGCACTAGCCTGGATCCCACGGAATGAGGATTCCCATACATTAAGATACCAAAATTTGAGTTAGTAACCTTATTTGGACTGTCTCTATGTTTTCCAGAGAGGCAAATCTATACTCAAGTGCCATTAACACAGACTACTTCAAAGATGTTGCATTTAGGAGCATTGTATCATATAACTGGAAGCAGAGGCAAATGCACTGAGTGTTGAGTTTCACAAAGATGAAAAAAATATTATTTGTTTATTCTGCATGTTGACTGTTTCAGTATCCTGAACGGGGTTTTACCATTCACAAGTAACCCATTTGCTCTTTTAACAGTAAATCCTGCGTGCAATTTTTTTTACCTTCCCTTGAAATCCAAGCAAATGATCTAAAATTAAACCATTTTCCCAACACCTGTAAAAACGTGTAAATGACACAACTGGCAGTATGATGATTGCTTTACAGATAAGCATTTTCTTCATTATCCTCAAGGACATCCAGATTTATGACCTAATCACTCAATCCTTTAACAAGATGCATTTGAGTTTGATTAAAAAAGAAAACAAATAGCAGTGCAGATCTATTAATGAAGTCTGTGTGACCTTTTCATATACAGAACTCTCTCAAGATGCTCAGTTTAAAAACTTACTGCTGCCTTTTTAGCCACTTTAGCTTTGCAGGTCCTAGTATGCAGCACATTTTTGCTATGCCTTTTTTACCACTTTGGCAAGTTGAAATTTTGAGTTTGATTAAAAAAGAAAACAAATAGCAGTGCAGATCTATTAATGAAGTCTGTGTGACCTTTTCATATCCAGAACTCTCTCAAAAGCGTGAGTTTAAAGCTTACTGCTGCCTTTTTTAGCCACTTTAGCTTTGTAGGTCTCAGTATGCAGCGCATTTTTGCTGTGCTTTTTTTCCACTTTGGCAAGTACAAACTCTCTCAAAACAGTGAGTTTAAAACTTACTACTGCCTTTTTAGCCACTTTAGCTTTGCAGGTCTCAGTATGCAGCACATTTTTGCTGTGCTTTTTTTTTCCTCTCTGGCAAGTGCAAATTTTGGAAAGCCATTTCCCCCTCCCCCCCCCCTCCTTGAACTTTAATTGCTTAACCTACATCCTAATTCAAGTTGCTCATAAACCTTAGCCTTTGTTGTAGGTCCAACAGCTGCGTTATGTCAGTAGCAAGTAAAACCTTCACAAAGTTCCGGAATGCTGCAAGACATTTTATAGGTGCTGCAATAAAAGGCAAATTTAATTTACAAAAATGCATTTGTCACTGATTAAAAACTTACAAAGTTAATTGGAAACACTGTGTAGGTGTTGCCACACAACTAGAGGTGTAACTGGTGATTTTTATTCATTTGGAGCACAGCAGAGAGTAAATGTTCATGTCAGGCCAGCAATCATTCATATTTCTTTTCCCTTGAACAAACAGGGTGTATTTAATGGAAGACTTGCTTGAATAGTCAATATTTAGTAGCATTAATATGTTAGGCCAAGGAGTAGTGACCATTTCCAGGCTAGTTTTCAAGGCTATATCAGAGCAAAATTTGCAAGTATCAGTCCATGCCAATTAGTAATTGTAGTGTCTCTTGGGAAAGTTTTCCAGGCCTTCTCTCACCCCCTTTTTCATGTTGGCAAAGTTGACACTACTGTAACAATCATTGCTTGAGCAAGTGAGGAGAGGAGAGGGAGGTTACAGCCCAAGCAATCAGCACCCTCCCCCTGGAGCTGAGTGAATTATCTCCACATAATCCACTTAACCTTTGCCATTGTGGGACCTGGGAAGCTGAAGGTATTTTTAAACTTGAGTCTTTTAATTGCCAGTTTATAGTGTCACTAGTCCAGCTCAGCTGGAAAGAGGATGATTGGAAAACAGTTCCATGAGGCAATAGCTTTTCACCTCAGCTAGGAGTCCTAATTATTGGTAGCTTTGTGGCTCGCTGTCGTCTAAGACTGTTCAAGCAGTGATCTACAGTGAATCCACAGGTGATTTCTTTGACATGTTAATATCCCTGGTTAACACAGATAAAATGTCACAGATTTCATACTGCTTAAAATGCTGACCTCAAATAACAAACACATTGCCACCAACTGCCAATATGCAGAAAAATCCAGAGACAAATATTGTGGGAAGAGATCTGTAAAAAGTAGGTTGAGTAACATGAGAAGACTGCTTTGTGTTTTCTAGCTTTAGCAATACCCATGTCCTAAAATAATTTAACATAATCCCCTTATCAGGAAAACTCAATAAATGCCTTAAGCAAATACTGAAGGATGCTTGTCTATAGTTTTCCAAAGATTAGCCATGCAGAATTTAACTAGGAAGTAATTACTTCATTAGACCGCAGGAGTCTGTGAGAGCTTTCTGATAGATAGTGTGGTGGTTTGGGTGTCCCGCGCCCCCCACACTTTAGAAATCACCCAGACTAGACTCAGCCAGCTCTGGAAATTTGAATGAAGCTTATATTTACAGCTAGCACAATTTACAAGCAGATATTTACAGTATATACAGTTATAGACAGAAATAGACGAGGTAAAAAAGGTAATACAGACACAACTCCCCTCACAGAAACCTGAGTCCCCAGGAGGGGCTCTCAACCACTCCCTCACCTTCCCCCTACCCCTCTCAACCTTACCCCAGTCCCAAGGAAGAGTGGAGGTTCGGCCAGGGGGATTAAGAAGCAAAGTGAATCAGCCACAAAAGCAAATGGAGGGTAAGGTTAGAAAGCAAGGTGGAGTTCAGCCAGCAGCCCGAGCACCCCAGCAGGCGAACAGCCCAGAGCGAAGTGACTTTTATCTATGTTTTGCTTTTCCTTTTCTACACATCTCAGCAAGGCTGTGAGGGAAGTAGACCTCATCATTTTTTTCATTTCATAGCCTATGATCTAGTCCTTCTCACCAAAACCTTCTAGCTAGCTTCAAACTAGCACAGATAGAATCATAGAATGAGTCAGGGTTGGAAGAGACTGCAAAGATCATCTAGTTCCAACCCCCCTGTCATGGGCAGGGGCACCCTACCCTAGATCAGGCTGGCTAGAGCCTCATCCAGCCTGGCCTTAGATCTTGGAGGTCTCTTCCAACCTGGTTGATTCTATGATTGTATCTCCAGGGATGAAGCCTCAACCACCTCCCTGGGCAACTCATTCCAGGCTCTCACCACTCTCATAGTGGTGAACTTCCTCCTCTCATCCAGTCTGAATATTTTTGAGTGTGGCTGATTAAAATGTACACAGAATACAGCTTGCCTGTTTTACTGATAAATGTTCCACTGTGATTGACCGTGTGGAATTTCACGTTTCAGTAATCATCAAATCAGGCAAGTAACCTTACACATGTTCTTCATAGAGATACCAAGGAATGGAAACTGCACATTTTCCTTGATCTGGAACTTTCAAAAGAGCCCCAAAGAGTTTGTTCATCATAGAATCAACCAGGATAGAAAAGACCTCCAAGATCATCCAGTCCAACCTATTATCCAGCTCTATCAGAAATGTCTAAGATGAGCTTCTTTCTAAATCTAAATCTCATTGTCCCTGCATCACACAGGTCCATCCTGTCCTTTTGAGGTAAAAACATTTTTACAAACACCTCAGTAATACTCAAGCCTATAGTTCTTTTACTTCTTATTCTCTTAACAATTTTAACTCTCCCACCCACTGGCAGAGAATAAGAGAGCATACAGAATCTTGAGCTGCTAGTTGCACTTCACTGTGCAAGAATGTAGCAGACCTGTAATGCTTTTTCAGCAATGCAGATAATCAGTGTGCATCATGCTTATACTGTATTTACCAATCCAAAACAGTCCCAGTCCCAGAGCAATTCTGATAGAATCATAGAATCAACCATATTGGAAGAGACCTCCAAGATCATCCAGGCCAACCTAGCACCCAGCCCCATCCAATCAACTAGACCATGGCACTAAATGCCTCATCCAGTCTTTTCCTGAACACCTCCAGGGACGGTGACTCCACCACCTCCCTGGGCAGCCCATTCCAATGCCAGTCACTCTCTTTGTCAAGAACTTCCTTCTAACATCCAGCCTAGACCACCCCTGGCACAACTTAAGACTGTGTCCCCTTGTTCTGTTGCTAATTGCCTGGGAGAAGAGACCAACTCCCACCTGGCTACAGCCTCCCTTCAGGGAGTTGTAGGCAGCAATGAGGTCACCTCTGAGCCTCCTCTTCTGCAAGCTAAACAACCCCAGCTCCTTCAGCCTCTCTTCATAGGGTTTGTGTTCCAGTTCCCTCACCAGCTTTGTTGCCCTTCTCTGGACATGTTCCAGTATCTCAACATCTCTCTTGAATTGAGGGGCCCAGAACTGGACACAGGACTCAAGGTGTGGCCTGACCAGTGTTGAGTACAGGGGAAGAATAACCTCCCTTGTCCTACTGACCACACTGTTCCTGATACAGGCCAGGATGCCATTTGCTTTCTCTTGGCCACCTGGGCACACTGCTGGCTCAGATAGCTGTGAGTCTCTTGTCCCTCTCCTTGGCTGGGCTCGTTTGTCCCTACAACATAGTCTGTGACTGGTCCAGCTGCTGCTGCTGGGACATGTGCATGCCTGCTTAACCACCCCTGCGCTAGCGAAGGCGTTTGTGCTGCTTCAAAAATGTGTTGATAAAACCTAGCTAGGAATTACCATTCTGCTTTAAAATTAAAGAATTCTTTCCTTCCAAGTGTTAGTCTCCCTGGTGACTGTAGAGGTACTGCCTCTACAGTGTCAAATGATGTTATGGATAGGGGATGTTCATCTTCACATAAGTGTTAAAATGCAGTGCTGTCGGTAAGGGTGAGAGTTTTGCCATGGCTTTCAGCTTTTCATCCTTCCTGAACAATTGTAAGCATACAAAATAGCTGCTTCTTGCAAAAATCAGCACAGAGAAAATGCTTTCGGAACCTTACTTGTAGCTGCTGAATACAGGAGATCATATTATCTGAAGTGATGTTTTATACAGCTGGAGAACAGGTTTTTTATATATATTCTACTTTATCAGTTTCACCTCACTTGAACTGATGAGATAATCTTTCACTAAGTCACAATAAGGTTCTTATGAATTCAGTCATGTTTTTCCCCACAGAGGAAAAACACTTCTCACTTCCAGTACAAGGACTGTAACTCCAGATTGAAGATAAAGCAAAAGGACAGAAATGAGGCCTCTGTGAAAGAACATGGTGTCATCCTCCTCCTCATAACCAGATGCAGCTGACTGAATGGCAGACAGACAGCTCCTAGAACTGTACATGTGCATTATACCATGAACTAAATTGGGAGTTACATACCCATATACCCAACACTTTCATCTCCACCATGTAGAAGATGCCTTTTTGAATAACATTTTTTGACTTTGATATTACTAAAAACACCAGGCTGATGTACCACACTGCTGGTTAGCCAGTTTCCTTCCTTCCTTCCTTCTTGTGAATATGAGGCATAATACCATTGCTATTCATTTAATAGCATTATTCAAAGGTAGCAAAATCATTATCCTTGATGTTTGATCATCTTATATTAGGTGGGTGGAAATCACCCATTTCTTAACTGAACCTTACCATAAAGTCAGGCTGCCAGAAGAGGCTTCCAGTCTGCAAGATCCCATGGTCATGAGCTGAAACAGTTTTGATTAATGTAATGAAAGGCCATTATATTATATTCCCACCATTATATTCCCACCTCCACAGTCAAGAAAAGCCTGGATGAGGCATTAGTGTCATGGTCTGGTTGACTGGATAGGGCTGGGTGCTAGGTTGGACTGGATGATCTTGGAGGTCCCTTCCAACCTGGTTGATTCTATGATTATCCAGTCCAACCTGTCCCCCAGCCCTGTCCAATCAACTGGACCATGGCACTAAGTGCCTCAGCCAGGCTTTGCTTGAACACCTCCAGGGACGGTGACTCCACCACCTCTCTGGGCAGCCCATTCCAATGCCAATCACTCTCTCTGTCAAGAACTTCCTCCTAACATCCAGCCTAGACCTCCCCTGGCACAACTTGAGACTGTGTCTCTGATGAATATTTCTTTTGGGAGGAAACTTCTCAAACGTTTACAGCATAATTAAGCATTTTTCCCACCTCATTATGTATGCCTTGTATCAAACCTCCTTCTCAACTGGAAGATGCTGTTATAGTGGTGAAGACTCAAGTTGTGACTGCATTTCAACAACTAAGGGCAAATATGAGATACATCCACATACTGCTTTATTTTCATTTGCAGGAAGTTGTGGGGTGTGGTGGTTTGGGTGTTTCCCTCCCCCACACACTTTAGAAATCACNAGCCTCAGCTCCCCAGCAGGCAAAGAGCGAAGTCCCCAAGTGAAGTGCAGAGCAAAAGTGACTTTATCTAATGTTTTGCTTTTCCTTTCTACACATCTCAGCAAGACTGTAAGGGAAGTAGACCTCACCATTGTTTTCATTTTTCAGCCTATGATCCAGTCCTTCTCACCAAAACATTGTAGCTAGCTTCAAATTAGCACATGGGTTTTTTTTCCACATTGTTCTGGAGTACTCCAAATTCCTTTGAGTTTGAATGGGGAGAAGGAAGCGCAAAAACTGCTTTTCCTCCCCCCACCCTGTAGGCTCGAAGGGAGACCAGCAAAACGCGCCTTTCTGCACGTGTGCTGACCCCTGTGGAAGGCTGTGCTGAAGTCAGGCTGGTGGTTGGCTGGGTTTTTGCACCCGGTATAAAATAACAAAGGTACACTTTGTCTAGAAAAGCATAAACAGAGCAAGGCAGAAGGGGAAAGGTTCCTGCCTTGAAAGATTTCTTGCCTTGAAAGAGCTCCCACCTTGACAGAGTGCCCAACAGGACATGTTCCTGCCATGACAGAAGGCCTGTTTTAGACCATTCCCACTTTTGGACAACTACCTTTAGCACAGCTCTTGGTTTTACGCTGTCCCTGCCTTTGGATGGCTCTCCCCACTTTTGCACCATTCTATGCAAACTTGCAAGCTTGGCAAGTCCTGGGGTCCTTTGAGAGAGCTGCTGGCAGCACCTGGACCCGGCTACTCTCAGACCATATCAGCAGCCCACTTCCTGGCTGCCTTCCAGACTGGGGAGACCCTAGCAGTTTGGCTCTCCCCTGCCTTTGCAGAGACAGCATCACTTCCACAGATTCCTGTTTTGTGGCAGCCGTGTCTCAAGATGTTTCCGAGTTTGGTGGCTTTGCCACTCTCCTTGGGCTTCTGCCGCGTGGATCCAGACTATTGGATATTGCTTCCAGCAGCAGGAGGCAGCTGAGAGCAGAGAAATCCAGCAAGGGATCACTGTCGAATACCTGTCTCACCTCTGTGAGTGAAGCCTGCTGTTTCCTTAACTCTCTGCTCAGCCTGATTAATAGTGGGGTAGAGCTGTGTTTGTAGCTTAGCCTTCTCCATTTCCTGACTTCCTAAATCTCTACATTTGTCCATAACATCCTTTAGAAGAAATTCCCAATCCAACTAGAATCTGTAAATAAACCTAAACTGGTTTTGTGCATAGTTTGAGGTTTCAGGAAAATAAAATAATTCTATTTTTATAATTCCTGACTCGGCCACATTAGTCCTCTGCCTGCACAAGACACATAAATATTCACTTGGCTATAAAGAGTAATAAGAATAGGCTACTGGGTAGTGACAGGACTAGGGGGAATGGAGCAAAGCTGGAGATGGGTAGGTTCAGGCTGGACATGAGGAGGAAGTTGTTCAGCATGAGAGTGGTGAGAGGCTGGAATGGGTTGCCCAGGGAGGTGGTTGAGGACCCATCCCTGAAGGTGTTTAAAGCCAGGGTGGATGAGGCTCTGGTGTCCCTGCCCATGGCAGGGGGGGTTGAAACTAGATGATCCTTGTGGTCCCTTCCAACCCTGACCGATTCTATGATTCCAAGAAAATGAAACAAAGAACTGTAGGTAACTCACCAGTTGTTAGAAGGACATAGAACTATGTCTTGGAAAGTAAGGGCTATACAGATTTGGAAGTCATGGCTGAAATGCAGCTAGAAAAGATGTCTCAGAATGCCAAAGTAAGACCTATTGTGATTCTTCAAGATACAGATGGAAGTACTGAGAAAAATACAGAGAGCAGCAATAATGGTGATAGGTGTGTAATGAAGTGTACTCTGAGGTAGGGTGTTGACTGCAGGGTGTACTTAGCCTTTGAAAGTATGTTGGCAATTCAGAAAATCTCTGAGAAAAAAAGAGTAACTGAGAAGCGGGAAGCCACATTTCTGTAGATATTTGAACTAAATCTATTTAGCTCACTGATCAGTAATTAAGAGATAAAGCTTGATCGTGGCTCATAATTATCTACAGATGAAGGTGTCTCATAAAACAGTCAGGCTAGTGACACAAACATAGAAAGATCAAATGACTGGGAAAAGAGATAATGTAGCATAGATTGCAAATGAAGGGTACTGAAACACTGGAACTAGTTCCCTGTGGCAGATTTCATCTTCACCTGAAGATTTCATACCAAGGTTAATGTCAGACTGAAAAAAAAAAGTTTACCTCACCAAGAACTAAGAGGGCTGATGCACTGGATTGTGAGGTGGATTTCTACTGCCTGTTTTATCCAGGAGGCCAGGTGATAACAGATCAATGCAAGACTGCTGTAGAATTAATAGCAGCTTGCAATCATTGCTGGTAAAACTGAGCTCTTTGAGAATGAGCTGGTGAGTGTCTATCCACAGCAAGATTAAAAGAGATTTTGAGGTGTGCTGGCTTGACCGAGTGAACTGCTCTTCACAGTATCACAGTATCGCCAAGGTTGGAAGAGACCTCACAGATCATCAAGTCCAACCCTTTACCACAGAGCTCAAGGCTAGACCATGGCACCAAGTGCCACGTCCAACCTTGCCTTGAACAAGGGCTTGCCTCTCCTCGTAGGGCTTGTGCTCGAGGCCTCTCACCAGCCTCGTTGCCCTTCTCTGGACACGTTCAAGCATCTCAATGTCCCTCTTAAACTGGGGGGCCCAGAACTGGACACAGCACTCAAGGTGCGGTCTAAGCAGTGCAGAGTACAGGGGCAGAATGACCTCCCTGCTCCTGCTGGCCACACCATTCCTGATGCAGGCCAGGATGCCACTGGCTCTCTTGGCCACCTGGGCACACTGCTGGCTCATGTTCAGGCTGGTATCGATCAGCACCCCCAGATCCCTTTCTGTTTGGCTGCTCTCCAGCCACTTCGACCCCAGCCTGTATGGGGTTGTTGTGGCCAAAGTGCAGCACCTGGCACTTGGACTCTTCAGTTATAGACCATAAAGCTTCTTTTTTGGATCAGAAAACAAGGCATATGCTAATCTATTTTTAAATGTCAGTATGAAAGAATTATCTAATTAGTTATGTACCTCAGAATTCTTACCTCCTAGCTGGTTCTCCTGTTCAGCCAGAGTTTGAGTCCCCATCTGCAAAAGCTCTTTCAGTATGCTGAGCTCCTAATACATGGAAACAAAATGAGGAGCATTCATTCTGGAAGGAAAGTGCACATTATTAATGTATTTTTATGTTGATTAGAGCTCAAGGCTGTATTCCCTGAGCAGTCATTTCCTTGGAGATCAAGACTGTCAGTGAAACTTATGTTTCCATCCTGGGTCAGACCAAAGGTTCACCCATCCTACTGGTCTGTCTCTGACAGTTGTTTGCAGCAGATGCCTGGCATGCATTGTGTGATTTGTCATGTGGTTTGTCTCAGGAGATTGCATCTGGGTTGTTGTATCTCCCAGTCAGCAGTGGATTTATACTTTGTAAAATTGTCTAATTGTCTATTTAAAATGCATCATCTCTGTATTTCAGTGCACGCTGCCCAGGCTTCCTGGTATGAGCAATACGAACAAGCTTTTCTTTCTTTCTTTCTTCACAGTAACACTGATTACTACTGCATCTCTTTCAGACCTATTTTAAGGCATTAAAAAAAATAATTAAGAAATCCTAATCCATTCATTTACTGTTTGCTGTGCCTGATCATCCTGTTGTACTTCGTTGAATTTTTTCCTAGCACTGCTGTAACTCTGCGTTTGATCAGAACAATAAGCAGTATCCAAGATACAGGCATAGCAGAGGTCTAATCACCTCATTGTTTTCTTTGAGTTCTCTTTCAGAATTGTTCTAATCAGTGCTTGCTTTATGAAAACCAAGACAACCAAGTTCATGTTTTTATAAAGTAATCCAATCTAAGACATCCTTCTGGGCTGGCAGAGATGATATCTCCATACATTTCATTTTACCATGTTATTTTGACCTCTTATTGACACGTATTTTAGCTACCATTTTATTGCCCAGGAAGTTATTATGGAACTCATAGGCAATTTCTACTCAGGGTTTTACCTTTGACTGCCCTCAAGGATTTCATATCTCCAAACTTTGTCCTTTGACAATATATATGCTCTTTCAGTTCAGTTTAATCGTAAAAGTGAGAGAAAAGAGACATATATATTTATGCAAAAATATGAATGTATACCTTTCAATACCACATAAATCTCCTACTTTCCTCTTTTAATTTCCCACAGATTTTTTTCTGGTTTCTTTTATAAGAAAGTTTTGATCTGTAGGGAAACAAAGTGACATTAATATTTCTTTAATCACAAATTCTGAGTACTGGTAACACCATTTCTAAGGTCTATGCGATCCGACTAACAAATCTTACATTTTATTGGCTGTCTCATTTTGTTCTCTTTCATATTTCACATTTATGATATGTTCAGACATAGCCCTGTTTTGTTAAGCAGGAATCTGTGTGGTCTTTGATGTAAGACGTAATTTATTCGACAAGGGAATACGAGACGGTGCCCTGAATCTGCATCTAATTGATGAATTGAGGATGTTTAGCATTGCAACAAGATAGATTCTTATCTCACATGTCACAGAAAGAGCATTCTCTTAATCTGCTCTCCTGTGAATTAAAATATATATATATATATTCTGAGGAGCAATTTAAAATTGCTTTACTAAAAGTAGTTAGCAGTGTTTTCATACAGGTCTGGCATCCAAATAGCAAAAGTAATTGACACTATTATCTGTTCATAAACGTATTTTTATATCCATAAGGAGTCTCCATCCTGACAAGTCTTCAGAAACTATCACAAACATTGCAAATGAAGAGTAGTAAACACAGCCTTTCCTCGTCAATACAAACTTGATGATAGTTTGTGACTGTAATTAAACTTTCTGCCACTTAATAGAATCACAGAATCAACCTGGTTGGAAGAGACCTCCGAGATCATCCAGTCCAACCTAGCACCCAGCCCTATCCAATCAGCTAGAACATGGCACTAAGTGCCTTAGCCAGGCTTTCACAAAATCATGTAGCATCACAGAATCACCAGATTGGAAGAGACCTTCAAGATCATCCAGTCCAACCTATCGCACATCCCCATCCAATCACCAGACCATAGAGCCAATCAGGTTGGAAGAGACCTCCAAGATCATCCAGTTGAACCTAGCACCCAGCCCTGGCCAATCAACTAGCCCATGGCACTAAGTGCCTCAGCCAAGCTTTTCTTGAACACCTCCAGGGACGGTGACTCCACCACCTCCCTGGACAGCCCATTCCAATGCCAATCACTCTCTCTGCCAACAACTTCCTCCTAACATCCAGCCTAGACCTCCCCTGGCACAACTTGAGGCTGTGTCCCCTTCTTCTGTTGCTGCTTGCCTGGGGGAAGAGACCAACCCCTACCTGTCTACAGGCTCCCTTCAGGTAGTTGTAATTAATTAATTGCAGCAATCTCCCCTGACAGCTTTTCCAGCATCTCCAGCTAATGCCTTCCCAGACCTGCTTCATAAAACGAAAATAAATTGATCATTGCATTATATCATCACATGATTTTACACAGGGCACCAAGAGCTGTCAGAGACTTACGTAAAGCACAGTATGTTTTTGCTTGTCATCTTAAGCAGCCTTCTGGATGTTACTATTTCTGTTTATTATCTTTACAGATTTTTCCAGCTACTACAAACTCAAGGGCTGCCCTTAATCTGAAACAACTGTTTTTAACATTTATTTATTAACTCCAATTTGATTATTTGCTACTGGTAGTTCTTGGGACATTTTTGTATGTATTACAAGGACAGATTTCTTGTCCACCTTCTTCACTGCCAGGATTTCTACCTAAGTAACGTATTAATTGCCACTGGAATGGGCTGCCCAGGGAGGTGGAGGAGTCTGTCCCTGGAGGTGTTCAAGAAAAGACTGGCTGAGGCACTTAGTGCCATGGTCTATGATTGGACAGAGATGGGTGATAGGCTGGACTGGATGATCTTGGAGGTCTCTCCCAACCTGGTTGATTCTATGATTCCATCTTTCCTTGTATTACAGAAGAAATCAGATTGAGCAAGACTGTGCTAAATTCCACTTACACAGTAGAAAACTGAGAGTCTTCAAGATCTTATTATTTCACTTTATAGCTGATACAGGGGTGGTGGTGGTCTTGAATTGTTCTTGACAAATATGTTCTCCTGGAAAAATATGTGAGGAATATATTATACTCAAAGTTTTATCTCAGGAAAAGTTACTGTTTCTGTAGTGCCATGATCTAGTTGACTGGACAAGGCTGGGTGACAGGTTGGACTGGATGATCTTGGAGGTCTCTTCCAACCTGGTTGATTCTATGATTACAAAGCTACTTTAGCTTTAATATGGATGCTGGCAAGTAACCAAGCTTCTGAACAGGACATTTACATGATGCTTTTGTTTATTTTCTTTCTCAATAAAAGGAAAATTTAAGTGTGGCTATTAAATCAATACTAGCATTTCACCTAAACTTCCACTCCCATAGGTGTCAACACACATGTTGCCATCAACTTCAGTGACACTAAGATTTGGCCAAAATATCACAACATAACTGCTGGAAAAGAGCCCAGTCCTCCACCACTGAAATAAGGGATAAAGTTGCAATTCATGTCAGTAGGAAGTGTCTAGAAGTCTAACATCTTTAGGTTGATACCCTTTTTGTTGCACAGAAGCAATAAATTAAGAAACAAAGTATAAAATACTGCTTTTCCCCACATAATTGTTGTGGCTGTTTGAGCTGGATTTCTAGCTCAGACATAGGGAAGAGATGAACATTCTAGGGATAGGCCATATAATGGCAACAATGGATAAGTTAATACCATTTCACTGGAGCATCGAGAGCTTTATGTCTAGAAGCACAGCTTGCACCTTCCCCTTGCTGCGTCTGCCCCTTCAGCTGCGCCCGCTGCTCTCTTCCCACGCTGCTGTTCTGGCTGCTGCTGCTTTTGCTGCTTCGCCACCACTTGACCCCTTCCCCACCTTTGCTAAGGTTATTGTATTTCTCTAGTAGTTTATTTCTCCTTATACTGTGTGGGAATGCAAAGTGAAGAAGGATGTGGAAATGGAGTGAAGAAGGAGAATAACAGGCGGATGCCAACCTTGGTTCCCACCAGCTGCTGGCTAACTTCACAGTATCACAGTACCACCAAGGTTGGAAGAGACCTCACAGATCATCAAGTCCAACCCTTTACCACAGAGCTCAAGGCTAGACCATGGCACCAAGTGCCACGTCCAACCTTGCCTTGAACAGCTCCAGGGATGGCAACTCCACCACCTCCCTGGGCAGCCCATTCCAGTGTCCATTGACTCTCTCAGTGAAGAACTTTCTCCTCACCTCAAGCCTAAACTTCCCCCGGCGCAGCCTGAGGCTGTGTCCTCTCGTTCTGGCGCTGGCCACCTGAGAGAAGAGAGCAACCTCCCCCTGGCCACAACCACCCCTCAGGTAGTTGTAGACAGCAATAAGGTCTCCCCTGAGCCTCCTCTTCTCCAGGCTAAACAATCCCAGCTCCCTCAGCCTCTCCTCGTAGGGCTTGTGCTCGAGGCCTCTCACCAGCCTTGCTGCGCTTCTCTGGATACGCTCAAGCATCTCAATGTCCCTTCTAAACTGGGGGGCCCAGAACTGAACACAGCACTCAAGGTGTGGTCTAACCAGTGCAGAGTACAGAACTTATCTCACAAAGGACTGATAACGGACACCTCCTTAATGAGAAAAACAAGGCGTGGTTTATGCTGATGGAGTGGGTTGTCCTTGACTAATTGTGCTAATGTGTAGGCATGTGCCTTGTGGCCCTGAGGGTATTTACTGAGAGCGAAATGATCAATAAAGGTCTCTGGCATAATTCACATTGAATCGCCTGGAGTCCATGTGGTATTGCCTTTGATCACACTCATCCGTGAGGGCCTTGACAACGTTTCCCACTGCAAGCTAATCAGGGTTCTGCAACACCTGAGCTGAAACAGGTGTTTTGCAACAATACTGTTATATTTAAACTGTAAGAAATACAATTTCATTTTCCCTTGACTTTTCCAAAAGATATCCATGCTGTAGTGAGGATATTCTACCAGGGAAGGGATCCACCCTAACCCCCATGGGACAACTGTAAACTCAGAAAACTCCAGAAAGCAGCCTACAGATATCCCAGTGTCAGTAAAGTTATAAAATAAAACATCCCCAAACATATTTTTCAAGATACATGTGTGTTTGAACACACATTATTTCAGGAGTACTTATAAATCTTTCATCAGGAGATAAACAATAAATTCATTTAATTCATGCAGTTCAGGTGGTTGAGCTCATTTTTCTGATTTGATTAATTTTTCTACTACTAATAGTGAAGCAAAGACTTTTTGAGGTTTTTATAGGTTTCCAGATGTTTTCCATTAAAAGAAAAAAAAAAAAAGAGAGAGATTAGCTAGATACTGGGATTTTTTTTTTGGAGAAAGTACTAAGAAATTGCCAAGCAGCTGCTATATTTTTATTATACACTAGCACAGGTAAGCAAACAGATCCTCAGAAACATGAGAACACGTGGTAGTTAAATTATGAAAGATTACTGCCTTCATGCTTTAGGTATCTTAATAACTTTTGGTGTCTGTATGTGGGGGTTGAGGGGAAAAAAAAAACGCAAACAGTTCATAAAATGTGTTTAGAAAATTCTAGTCATTGAAGGCTCAGATTTTTATGTTTATACTTCACATTAGGCGTGAAGTTATCGTGGTTGCGACAGCAACAGAATTAGAAAGGAGAGGGCATAACCAGCAATGAATATTAAAATATTTCACTGATTGACTTTAACATTAAAATATTTCACTGATTGACTTTAACATTAAAATATTTCACTGATTGACTTTAATATTAAGATATTTCACTGATTGACTTTAATATTAAAATATTTCACTGATTGACTTGTAATTTCTTTCTCCCCCAGTTCAGCTAAAGACTTCTTTGGTCAGTATTTTCATGTGACACTTACAATCTGTAGTTGCTTCCCTCATACATTATTTTGTCTTCATTATCATTGGTTGAATTAGGTAATTGTGATTTTATTTCTATGTAACTGTGAGGATAATAACATGATCCAGAACGCTCTCCTTTTCCCTGTCAATCCCTAACTCAGGTCCTGCAGCAGACTACTCACCTATTCCTAGGATTCAAACCAGAAGACAACCCCATCAGTTCACAGGGATTTCTTAAAAGCATCTCTTTTCTTTTTCAGATTCTTTAGCAACATAATGACATAAACCATTCCTTCTTTACACCTCTGGTACTTCCTCAGTAATTTGAATACGTACAATGGCATCCTGGCCTGTACCAGGAACAGTGTGGCCAGTAGGACAAGGGAGGTTGTTCTTCTCCTGTACTCAGCACTGGTCAGGCCACACCTTGAGTACTGTGTCCAGTTCTGGGCTCCTCAATTCAAGAGAGATGTTGAGATACTGAAACATGTCCAGAGAAGGGCAACAAGGCTGGTGAGAGGCCTGGAACACAGCCCTGTGAGGAGAGGCTGAGGGAGCTGGGGGTGTTTAGCCTGGAGGAGGCTCAGGGCTGACCTCATTGCTGTCTACAACTACCTGAAGGGAGGCTGTAGCCAGGTGGGGATTGGTCTCTTCTCCCAGACAACCAGCAACAGAATGAGGGGACACAGTCTCAAGTTGTGCCAGGGGAGGTCTAGGCTGGATGTTAGGAGGAAGTTCTTTCCAGAGAGAGTGACTGGCATTGGAATGGGCTGCCCAGGGAGGTGGTGGAGTTCCCATGCCTGGAGGTGTTCAAGAAAAGCCTGGCTGAGGCACTTAGTGCCATGGTCTAGTTGATTGGACAGGGCAGGGTGACAGGTTGGACTGGATGATCTTGGAGGTCTCTTCCAACATGGTTGATTCTATGATATGTGTATAATTGATTTCTTCTTTGCATGTGCTATGGTAACTCTCCTCTCCCATGAGCAAACTGCACTCCCTTTTATCCAGTTCTCCCAGCCAGGGAAATGTTACTTGTCTGTGCAAACTGTTCTTTCTCAACAGTTTAATTGTTCAGTCATTTGGTTATTTGGAGGAAGTTCTCGTTGGGTGTTTTTTGACTCCTTCCTTGAGAGTACAATTTTGACTGTTTTATAGACAACACAGTTTTGTGGCCAGTACTTCACCGTAATCATGAATGGGAGCCCACGAAGCCCAAATCAGTAACTATGGCATTCCTCAGACACTGCACCATGACAGCAGTAGTCTGTAATGGAGAACAGATATGGACACATTAGTGGCATTACAGCAGTGGAGAATCATAATCAGTAGTCAGAAGGTTCTT
This sequence comes from Tricholaema leucomelas, assembly GCA_013400475.1. Lineage (NCBI taxonomy): Eukaryota > Metazoa > Chordata > Aves > Piciformes > Lybiidae > Tricholaema lacrymosa > Tricholaema leucomelas. Next base: position 15,480 of record WAAF01004150.1, on the reverse strand, counting down.
ACTGAGTAGCCAAATCTGAAAATCAAAAGGAGGAGACAGGTAACATTTATTTGCTAGTGAGCCAAATGACAACAAACTCTTTCATTATCTCTTAATAGAACAAAGGCAACCTGCATTACAATCAGTGTCAAGAGTGCATTTATAGAAACTCACTGAAAGGCAAAAGTTATGTTTTCATGACTTTTTACAGAGCATTTAGGGATCACATTAGGGACCTTGAGAGGCTGTCATGTTTTACTTGAACAAGGATTACAAAAACGATCAGACTGCATGTTTAAAAATGTAAAACAAAGGTGAGTTAATATACAGCAATGGCCTCCTTCAAGTGTTACAACCTCTCTCACGTTTTTACCTTGCCTGCAAATTTCTGTAATAAAATAATCAACATTTTTCATCATTACCTGGAGTACTGTGTGCAGTTCTGGAGCCCAAACACAAGGACATGGAACTGCTGGAGTGGGTCCAGAGGAGAGCCACGAAGATGATCAGAGGGCTGGAGCACCTCTGCTATGAGGACAGGCTGAGAGAGTTGGGGCTCTGCAGCCTGGAGAAGAGAAGGCTTCCAGGAGACCTTAGAGTGGCTTTCCAGTATCTGGAGGGAGCCTACAGGAAGGCTGAGGAGGGACTATTGACAAGGTCTAGTAATGTCAGGACGAGGGGGAATGGGTTTAAGCTGGAGGAGGGGAGATTCCGACTGGATGTTAGGAGGAAGTTCTTTACAGTGAGGGTGGTGAGACACCAGAACAGGTTGCCCAGGGAGGTTGTGGATGCTTCCTCCCTGGAAGTGTTTAAGGCCAGGCTGGATGAGGCCTTGAGCAGCCTGTTCTAGTGGGAGGTGTCCCTGCCTATGGCAGGGGGTTGGAGCTGGATGATCCTAGAGGTCCCTTCCAACCTAAACCATTCTATGATTGTATGATTATGTCTTTAGAGCTTTCATAAGAGAACCATTCTCCTTGTTATCTTTATTTGCTACTGTAAAAAAAGAAGTTAATGTCCCTTATTCCATAAAACAATACCTTTTTTTTAAAGCTTTCTTTTTAGAGCTAGTCTTAGGCTATGATGAATTGCTGGATGGTTGATTTCCTGACACTCTTTCTTACCTGACATCTTCTGGATTGCTCTACTCGGTAACTTGCACTATAATAATGGCTATGAGATGTCTATTTAATTTGTAACGAGATTCTTAACACCCTCTGTTGGTGACAAAATGCAATTGCAGGCTCACAGGATGTTAGGGGCTGGAAGGGTGCCAAGGAGGTCATCGAGTCCAACCCCCCTGCCAGAGCAGGACAATACTATCTAACACAGATCACAGAGGAACACATCCAGACAGACAGACGTGAAATGTCAATTTCAGACATGAAGTGTCCCCTCACCCTGAGGATGGCTGTTCACAGATCACAGTATTACCAAGGTTGGAAGAGACCTCATAGATCATCAAGTCCAAGCCATTACCACAGAGCTCAAAGCTAGACCCTGGCACCAAGTGCCACGTCCAATCCTGCCTTGAACAGCTCCAGGGATGGCGACTCCACCACCTCCCTGGGCAGCCCACTGCTACTTTGGTAGTGCAACTGTTAAATGAAACAAAAATAACAAATTAAGATTCCCTAAGCATCCAGTCAAGATAAAAATATTAATTAAAAGTCATGAAGGCATTTTATTGATTAACAATCTCAGTAATTAAATAGTGTAGGTGACTTTTTGTTTTGGGGGGGAAGGTTGGATTTGTTCTTCCTTGGAGATCTCTAATTGTTGTACAGCTTTACATTTATTGATAACTCTTTTTGATGAATACAGATGCCACCTTTTATGGTGGTCGTTGACAGAGTAATCATATTGTGAGAAACACCAGGCTTATGTAGTAACAGCTGTTGCAGTTATACATGCTGATATCCATTGGGAAAACATGTTTGCTGCTATCATGGGCACACAATAAATGGAAGGTGCAATAAGGCACGAACTAACATTTTGAAAATCCTTACAACTCTAGGAACTTTATTGCACACTCCAAGCACTTTGATCTCTGGCCAGTACTTAAGTCTTAATTATCAGACTAATTGCACAGACTATGTTAATTTTCAGTGGTAATCCTTTTGTGATTAGCTTCTGTGTTCAATAACTGACTTATCCTTTAATTAAAAGGACTATTAACCTTAAGGCTGCTGCTGTAGCTTGGGATTAAACCTATACAGAGTTAATATTTAATATCATTCTAAAAGCCTTTGGTGAAAGGTACAGAATGAAAATATAGTGATTCTCATCTTTACTGTAACTTGCTTTAAGAGATAGCTTTATTATGTATCAGTATAATGCTTTTTACTTTGACATACCACTAGTTTAAAAACATTAAGGACATGCAAGAGCTTTTTGAGCTCTTCTTTCATTTGTAGGCTGGGCATGCTCACATTGGACATTTCCCAAGTCTTTAGAATAGAATAAACCAGGTTGGAAGAGACCTCCAAGATCAGCCAGTCCAACCTAGCACCCAGCCCTATCCAGTCAACTAGACCATGGCACTAAGTGCCTCAGCCAGGCTTTTCCTGAAGACCCCCAGGGATGGTGACTCCACCACCTCCCTGGGCAGCCTATTCCAATGCCAATCACTCTCCCTGGAAAGAACTTCCTCCTAACATCCAGCCTATACCTCCCCCGGCACAACTTGAGACTGTGTCCCCTTGTTCTGTTGCTGGTTGTCTGGGAGAAGAGACCAACCCCCACCTGGCTACAACCTCCCTTCAGGCAGTTATAGACAGCAATGAGGTCTGCCCTCAGCCTCCTCTTCTCCAGGCTGCACACCCCCAGCTCCCTCAGCCTCTCCTCATAGGGTTTGTGTTCCAGGCCCTTCACCAGTCCTGTTGCCCTTCTCTGGAGACACTCCAGCACCTCAACATCTATGCAGTCATGATCAGTGGTTCATCTGCACCCCAAATTAAACAAAACAAAAACAACCAGCCCAATTTGATCAAGAAAACACAAAACTGAGCATTTACAGTCCTGTTTTTTTGGTGACATTAAAGTTTTTTTTGTACTAAAAGTCTCAGCAGTCAAACTTTTGCTTATCTGGTGGTGAGAAATACTATGTGAAGTGATGTGCTATGGAGGAAATGTTTTACCTAGGGCTACTGCAGTTCATCGGTTTGGAAGACTAAAAAGCAAATCCAGAGTCATCAATACTTAAGAGTGTTGACTGCCAAAAAAAGCCAGATGCCGCTAGGGGAGATGTTATGTGTCTTTGCTAGTTTGGCATCTGGGTCCTGCTATGAGCAGCCATACCTAAAGTCTGTTATTAACACAGCAATTGAGCCTTAGGTTACAAACAACATATATACATATACATACACACATATATACATATATGTTTTATATACACACACACGTTAAAAAATCCAACCAACCAACACCCCAAACCCAAAAGAGTCCCTTCTAATCCTTCTTCCTCCACAGTTAGAAGTAATTCACAGAATTTCTTAGATTGGGAAAGAACTTCAAGATCATCAAGTCCAATCATTAGTTTCACACTGACAAGTTCTTGACTAAACCAAATCCCTCGGCACAACATCTAATCACTATGAAGCGCTATGGTTGGAAAGGACCACCAGGATCATCCAGTCCAACCTTCATCCCAGCATCCTTAATCACCAGACCACAGCCTCAAGTGCCACATCCACTCTCCTTTTAAACACCTCCAGGGATGACGACTCCACCACCTCCCTGGGCAGCCCATACCAATGGAAAAATCACTCTCCCTGTGAAGAACTTCCTCCTAACATCCAGCCTAGACCTCCCCCAGCACAACTTGAGACTGTGCAACCATTAATCAGCTGCTCAAAGGACTTACAACTTGAACAGGAATGTTTATTATATCCCACCCACATTTAAGGCAGCAACAATACACTCATTAAATTGGAATTATTTTCTCAGTTTCAAAGGAAAAAAATATATCCCTTTTTTATGTGCAGCATTCTAGAAATTAGTATAAAGCAGCACTGCCATTGTACAAGAGCTTCCTTCAGTATGTTATTTTCCTTCTGGTATTCAAAAGATACACAAAGTGAGTGTGACACAACCACACTCTTTCCTGAATGGAGTGGAGGTAAAATGCAGCACTGTATTTAAAATCAACAGAAGTGACTTGTGGACTGGCTGCAGAATTATTGTCTGATGTTAAGTGCTGATAATGCAATAGGATCTTTACAAGACATAAATACAGTGAGGGATTTCCAAAAGCCTAGTGCCAGCCTAGGAAAGTCTAGGCTGCCTGTACAGGGTGTGACAGGCAGAGACTCACACCTTCAGTTTTCAAAGACAGATGAAGAGCCCAAACTGAAGCACCTCCTGTCAGATACTGAATAAAAGGGCAAAGTGCTCTGCATTAAAATCTCCACATGTGATATTCTAACTGCTTTAGTCAACAGCAAATCTGAGTGGAGAAATTTAGGACTGAACTAGGGATTTGGACATACTTTCAGAAAGTTACTGATATTGGGGAATTTGGAGAGCACCTTGAATGTAACTACAGTATTCCAGTGATTCTTGTAAATTCCCTGTTTGGTCTTACTAGTCTTGTTTGCAATAAGGCTGTTGATAGAATAGAGTCAAACAGGTTGGAAGAGACCTCCAAGATCACCGAGTCCAACCTAGCACCCAGCCCTATCCAGTCAACTAGACCATGGCACCAAGTGCCTCATCCAGGCTTTTCCTGAACACCCCCAGGGACGGTGACTCCACCACCTCCCTGGGCAGCCCATTCCAATGCCAATCACTCTCCCTGGCAAGAACTTCCTCCTAACATCCAGCCTATACTTCCCCCGGCACAACTTGAGACTGTGTCCCCTTGTTCTGTTGCTGGTTGCCTGGGAGAAGAGACCAACCCCCACCTGGCTACTACTTCCCTTCAGGTAGTTGTAGGCAGCAGTGAGGTCACCCCTGAGCCTCCTCTTCTCCAGGCTGCACACCCCCAGCTCCCTCAGCCTCTCCTCATAGGGTTTGTGTTCCAGGCCTCTCACCAGCCTTGTTGCCCTTCCCTGGACACCTTCCAGCACCTCAACATCTCTCTTGAATTGAGGAGCCCAGAACTGGACACAGTACTCAAGCTGTGGCCTGACCAGTGCTGAGTACAGGGGAAGAATAACCTCCCTTGTCCTGCTGGCCACACTGTTCCTGATACAGGCCAGGATGCCATTGGCTCTCTTGGCCACCTGGGCACACAATGATATTTATGGTTGTTTTCATAGTCATAGCTAATTTGAACAATGAAGAGGAATTAGAGCTCCTGGAATAGTGACTTAATCTGAGAAACAGAAACTGAATATAGAGCAGACCTTTTCCTTTTCACTGACTGCAGAGAAAAAAAAGCCTGTCTACATTAAAGCTGGTGCCTCTCCAAAAATCCCTTGCTCTGTTCCTCCTTGTATGTGCCAATTAACGTAAGCAGCTGCATGGAGCCACTTCCTAGGGAGGTGGCAACCCAGGCAAGGAGCCTATGGGCTTCTTTTGCTATCAGCAGGGAGATCTAAAAGCAGTAGGAAAACCATGACGTGGCACAGCGGTGTGAAGGCCATCACTTAGCTTGTAGTTTGAATCCCTTTTGACGTTAGTGTGCTCCAGTAATTCAATTAGGGTAAATGAATCATCGATAGAAACGAGCACATCCGCTTCACTGAGAGACAGTCAGGGATACCATTACAGGATGTGAATTCCTGCCAAACTATCTGCTACTGGAGGTACAAAATGCTCCAGTATAGCCTCCAGTTATGCACATACAGTTAAAATAGCAGAATGCCTGCAGTTAGGGAAACAGATGCCATCTTTTTCTGATGATAAAGACATAGAGCACCGGGGTATCCAGTGCAGCTCACTCAGTCTCATTAACACCACATGAGCGATCATAGTATCATAGTATCATCAGGGTTGGAAGAGACCTCACAGATCATCAAGTCCAACCCTTCACCACAGAGCTCAAGGCTAGACCATGGCACCAAGTGCCACGTCCGATCCTGCCTTGAACAGCTCCAGGGACGGCGACTCCACCACCTCCCTGGGCAGCCCATTCTAGTAGCCAATGACTCTCTCAGTGAAGAACTTCCTCCTCACCTCGATCCACAAGAGTGGTGGGAGCACAGGACAAAAGCCTGCTACAGGAAATTCTGACAAAGCACATTATGATTCTAAATCATTTATTCCCCTTAAAGTCATGATGATTATTGAAGCACATGCCTTATTACTGCATTGTGACCTTCTTAGGGCTATTTTCCCTCTCTGCATTGAACTGTACCCTTACTACTTCCCCTCAGTCTGGGTATCAAGGTAATAAAAAGCTGTTGTATTCTGGACCATAAATACATTTCTTGCAGAAACACCCATTCCTGAATGATAAAAAGCCAACATTATTGGCAGGTATAAGAAGACCACCACAAATAAAAGAAAAAAACAACAAACACCTGTGCTAGTTTGAGCCTAGCTAGCATGTTTTGGTGAGAAGAACTAGATGATAGGCTGAGAAATGAAAACAATGGTGAGGTCTACTTCCCTCACAGTCTTGCTGTGATGTGTAAAGAAGAAAGGCGAAACAAAGATTACTTCACTTGCTTCTTCTCTTCACTGGGGAGCTTTGCCTGCTGGGGAGAAGCTGAGGCTGCTGGCTGGACTCCATCTTGCTTTCTAACCTCACCCTCCATTTGCTTTTGTGGCTGATTCACCTTTGCTTCTTAATCCTCTTGGCTGAACCTCGATTCTTCCTTGGGACTGGGGTAAGGTTGAGAGGGGTAGGGGAAGGTGAGGGGGGTTGAGAGCCCCTCCTGGGGACTCAGGTTTCTGGGAGGGGAATTGTGTTTGTATTACCTTTTTTTTACTTTGTATATTTCTGTCTATAACTGTATATACTGTAAATATCTGCTTGTAAATTGTGCCAGCTGTAAATAGAAGCTTCATTCAAATTTCCAGAGACGGCTGAGTCTAGTCTGGGTGATTTCTAAAAGTGGGGGGGGGCAGGGGACACCCAAACCATCACAACACCCCAAAACATTACAATGTTATTAAGAACAGTGAAATCTCCCTTTTTACCTACAGTCATCACATCACTGTGCCAATACCTGCAGCACCTGAGTGGCCCTAGAATGACTCTCTGCAGTCTATTTCAGCAGGATCTGCAACTCCTGATAATGCACATAAAACCAAATTAGTAAACAGCATTCAGTTTTGTTTTTCTTATTTTTAGGGGGGGGGGGAGAAGGTGGTGACAGGAATAGAAGCCAGAGGAGGTCCATTAAGATGGCAGATCACCTAAGTACCCGCAGCTTAAAATATCCTTTTCATTCCCATCATAACCAAAGTGTGTTTACACAAGTATTCATTTCTATGTGGTCTTCCATATCTCTTAGCTAGCTGATATCCATTTAGCTCTCTTACTCACTCTGCAATATTATCCTAGTAAATCAGTATGTATAGTTAGGTTTCCAAGACCTCAGTTCACTAAGATTCTAAGTCCATGCTTACTTTAAGAGCAAGTGACACTACTGTAGCTTTGCTACAGGCTAATAATACTACTTTACTATTGTTTCAGGTATATCAATGCATCTCAAATTATAGTACAAGAACACTATATTCTTAGGAAAAACTGTAACACACCATGAAATGTGGTTAAAGCATGTCAGTCCTCACTACAGCTTCAAAAGTGAATACAGGAATTAAACTGAGTGGAGCAGTTGTAATGTGGAAACAATAATATTTTCTGGGTTGAATTTCAGTAAGTTTTGCACTTTAAGTAGGAGATACTGTGCTAGTTTGAGCCTAGCTAGAATGTTTTGGTGAGAAGGACTAGATCATAGGCTATGAAATGAAAACAATGGTGATGTCTACTTCGCTCAGAGCCTTGCTGAGATGTGTAAAGAAGAAAAGCAAAACATAGATTAGGGCACTTGCTCTTTTTGCTCTGGGCTCTTTGCCTGCTGGGGAGCTGGGGCTGCTGGCTGAACTCCACCTTGCTTTCTAACCTCCCCCTCCTTCGCTTTGGCTGATTCACCTTTGCTTCTTAATCCCCCTGGCCGAGCCTCCATTCTTCCTTGGGACTGGGGTAAGGTTGAGAGGGGTAGGGGGAAGGTGAGGGGGTGGTTGAGAGCCCCTTCTGGGGACTCAGGTTTCTGGGAGGGGAGTTGTCTTTCTGTATTACCTTTTACCTTTTATATTTCTGTCTATAACTGTATATACTGTAAATATCTGCTTGTACATTGTGCTAGCTGTAAATATAAGCTTCATTCAAATTTCCAGAGCTGGCTGAGTCTAGTCTGGGTGATTTCTAAAGTGGGGGGGGGAGGCAGGGGACACCCAAACCACCACAGATACTTACAGCAAGTGTGCTGTATGTTTATTGAAGCTGGTAAATACTGGCTTTTCAACATCTTTAAGATCACACTTTAATAGTTGGTAATCACACATTTTCACCTGGTTCCTCCCACACTGAGGAAAATTCCTGGGCAAACGAAAGATGTTGTCCCCTGGTTGAATTCTTACTGCTGATTTTCATAGAATCATAGATTCAGTCAGAGTTGGAAGGGACTACAAGGATCATCTAGTTCCAGCCTCCCTGCCATGGGCAGAGACACTCTGCCCTAAATCAGACTGGCCGGAGTCTCATACAGCCTGGCCTTGAACACCTTAGATGTTTAAACGTTTTAGATGACTGGGCTGTGGTCTGCTCGTCTGCACCAGAGCAGGTGTAGCAGCCTATCATGTTGTTCCTGTTGCTGCCAGCTCTTTGCTAATTTGTACAATGATAACTACCTCTCTTTCCACTGCTCCTGCTAATCCTGCCATTTTCATGATGTCATCAGCACAAGTCAGAAGAGAAAAGGTCAGTGGTACAATGATATAGGGTATATAAAATGAGCCATTAAAGAAAGAAAAATGGCTACACATTTAAATGTCCAGGCTCACCAAGGCACAGTAATAGCTACCCTGACCACCCCAGGATGGATTTATTACATGATTCCCATCATAAGCAAATAACTTTCCTCTATGCTGTATTTCCCCACAGTGGTGCAGAATGTACTGCACGAGGGAGCCCAGCTATGCTAGTGTGAGTGTGGATAAATATACTTTTAATGACAACCATTATGCATATTTATTGCAACTGCATCTTTTCAGCATCCCTTGTTCTGCCTTTTCATTTCTGTAATGGCTGTACTATAGAAATGTATACTTAAATATGGTGTATCCATTTTTACCACCTTCTATATAAAAGACAGTAACCAAAAGCAGTGTAATAAAACCTTTGGGTACCAGCAATGAACGAAGAAATGAAGGAAAAATTCAGACCAAACACAATGTTATCAAAACTTCTGAAGTCAAATGACTACCTTTATATATGATAAGGGGGAGAAGGGAGGGGAAGGAGAAATAGGGAGAGAGAAGAGAGGAGCTGCAATGACACACACCCACTAGGTAACCTATGCTACTGCTCAATCTGCAGACAGACCTCATGTGTAGGCACTACTGGAGGAGCCCTCCATTGCTCATGTGTTGCATTAAAAGCAAACTTGGAGAAAAAATGATGGGAGGTGCTCATTTGGGGAGGTAACCAGCTCAGTACTTTTGCTAGAAGTGGAAGGCTAGGGACTGAAGCTGAAAGGTTGCTGGTCCTTTGCTTCAGGGACAAGATTTGCTGCTAGGCAGATCAAACTGTGTGATGAACAAACATTATGTGCAGAACGAGAGAAAGACTTCTTTGTCAGATCTTACATGTTGTGTAGGAACAGCGAGCTCAAGACATTAATACTGCTGGCTACTTATCCTTTTCCCCAGCTTCCCTCTTTGGAATTATGACTCATACCCTTTCAGCTACCCTCACAGCACATCACTGTTCCACTTAGCTTGCAGCTCTTCCCAAACTGACAGAATCAGCAGGATTTGGTATAGCTTAGGATATGCAGACTTAGTATCAGCTTTTAAATTTCTGGCAGTTGCAGTACTTTGTGGATTCTCATGACTATTGCTTACAAAACTAGTGATGAGATAAGGAGAGTATGGTATTTAATTGTCCTCAAGTAAGTATTAGACTCGCTGTTGGACTTTCTTTCCATAGTGCTGCAGGTGTTGCTGGAAGTATTGGCCAGAAAGAAAGACAAGAAACTTTGTCACAGGGGAGTAATGGAAACAAGGACAGATTTTCTTTTTCTAGGGAAGAAGGGACAGATTGAAGGATAGGTGTTGAGGTTTTTTTGCAAGGTAAGGAAATGGTAGCCTTCCAATACTTTGGACAAAGTGTTTTCATTTGTTGGACTGTAGCATCCCTCCAGGCAGCTGCCATGTTCCACTTTATCTTTTAGGACATCTAATTCTCAGGTTGTTTGGTAGGAGCAGACCTTTTCACATACCCCATTTCCTTTATGGTCTGCCTATCCAGGCTTCAGTGGGAGATGATGGCATTTTAGCTGTAGATTATTTGGGACAGGATGATTGTCCTGCATCTTGTGTTCCTATACAGCCTCACTTAGAACTCAAATTAGTGTAGCAACACTTGGCAACCATGGTAGAAGATGACGATGGACAAAATGAACATCGAAGGTGAAACACTCTTCAAGAACAGCAAATCAGAATAGATGGAAATATCACAAGAAGACATGTCACAGTATGTAAAGATATAAAAAGAGGAAAGAATAAACAGATGGAAATCACATTGCATCAAGTAGCTACCTGGAAGTCACTATTGAGTCCAGCATAGAGCCACAAAAATGATTAACGAAGTTGAACATCTTCCTTACAATGAGAGACCGAGGGAGCTGGGGCTGTGACGCTTGGAGAGGGGGAGACTAAGGAGTGACCTCATTAATGTTCACAAGTATGTGAGGGGTGAGCGCCAGGAGGATGGAGCCAGCCTCTTCTCGGTGATGCCAGTGACAAGACATGGAACAATGGGTGGAAGCTGAGGCATAGGAGGTTCCATGTGAACCTGAGAAAGAATTTTTTCCCTGCGAGGGTGACAGAGCACTGGAACCAGCTGCCCAAGGAGGTTGTGGAGTCTCCCTCTCTGGAGATATCCATTCCAGTGTGATCTGCCCTAGGTGATCCTGCTCTGGCAGAAGGACTGGAACAGATGATCTTTCAAGGTCCCTTCCAGCCCCTGACAGTCTATGACTGCTACATTTCTTTGAGATGCTGATTTAGTTGGGGCAATTCATGAGGCAGGAATTATAAAATATTAGTTAATTTTATTTCCAGAAAGCCTCACCCACAACTATATACAAATCAGTTAAGTTTTGGGTTCTAATTCAGTTGGGAAAATCTTCACAAGGATGCTTATGGGCAATTCATTCATTTAGGAGGATCAGAAAATTGGAAAAGTTTAGCCACAAAATGTCTTTGTCCCACTCACAAATAGGTAGCCTGCAGCCCTAGGGAAAGTCTGTTCTACTCACTGCAGTGGAGTAGAAATGTCAAGGTAGTCCCTGGCTCCTTTGTGGCAGTGTTGAAACTGCTTGGCTGTTGAGAGGCTTCCAGATCTTCCCAGGGTGCTGGGAAAGAGGCAGATAATCTCTGACCTGTTCCTGGTTCCTCTTGGCATGAAGGTTTGCAGACGTGCAGAGAATGTGATGTCGGTGGCACTTCCTGCTACATCTTAAGGCACTTAAATACCTTCTCCTGGGAAACTTGAGGCACTTAAGTTTTCAGGTAGTTCAAGCCCAAAATAGCAGGGCTAAGGTGGTCTAAAGCATGAGGCAAAGCAGAACATGTTGTCCAAGAGCAGTGAGGCAGAAGCAGCACAACCACTTGCAACTTAGCTCCATTTATATGATTTGCCTGAGTGCAATGGCTCCTTTGGCCACAGAGATTCACCAAGCAAAATGGCATTTGCAAAACTGACCATATTAGGTGAAACCAGGGCTTGCTCACCATTATTTGGGCAAGACACCAACAAGTACCTAAACACCTGTGGGTACCTATCACTTTGGGAGAGGACATAATGGCTGGGTGACCGTGTCCTGCAGTCCTGTATACCCCAAAATTCCTCTCCCTCTGTGGTTTGAATGGGAGAGGAAAAGGTGTGAAAAGATCTGTTCCCCCACCCTGTCCTGCATGCACGAAGTGGGGCAGCAAGGGACCCTTCTGGCACGAGGGGTTCCCCGTGCTGTGCCTGCGCTGGAATTGGCTGGGGATTGGCTGTGGTCTTTGCGCCTAGGAAGTGGTAACTCAGCTCTTTGTCTAGGAAGGGTAAAAATATTGGGGGGACTTCCTGCCTTGAGGTTCCCACCTTAGAGTTCTCCCCTGCCTGGATAGCTTCTGCAGAAGGAGCCCCGGCACTCCTTAGGACAAGCTCCTTAGGGACAGGGCTGTCTCTGCTTTGAACAGCTTCCACCTTAAGCACCCCCTTTATAGTCCTTAACGATCCTCAAAGGCTTCTGAAAGACAGCGAGGGGACAAGCATCTGGACCACCCTTTCAGCCAGCCTGACTCACCTGTGAGTAAATTTAATGGCTCAGCATGATTAATAGTGGGGGACACTAATAGCTTAAGCCTTTTCCAACTTCTGACTTCCAAAGTAGTCAAATCTACCTATGGTATCCTTATAGATCTTCTCAACTTAACTGAATCTGCTAATTAAAATGAAATTAATTTCTGTATATAGTTTTGGGGGCAGGTTTTCAGGCAAATAAAATAACTCTATTTTTCTATATATTCCTGACTCGGCTGCATTAATTCCCTGCCTCCACAACAGACCAGCAATATGCTGTGAGTGGATAGGTTAACAGTGGTGCAGTAAAGCCTCAAATCATACCATCCAAAGATTGCATTGCATTGCTTTTCTTATTTGTCATTTTTTTTTGAGCACAGGTGAGCACTAAACTGATAAAATGTATATATGACTACATTATTCAGCTTGGTAAAAACTAAGGAGGGCTGTGAGGTTGAGAAGAACCTCACTAAACTGAGTAACAGATGTGCGACAGCAGCTGTAATTCAGTGCTGACCAACAGGAAGTAGTGCATGCAAAAAAGGATACCCCAGGCTTCTCCTCATTTAACTCCTACCACTTAGAAGAAGAGCTTGGGTATTAGCAGCATGAATGCACTACTGACAACCCAACTCAGCATGAGAAAAACTATGGGACTTGCTCAGTGTGGGCTTGTTATCACATGTTCCTCTGAAACTCTTGGTTTTGGCATCTCTAGTAATGTTAGGACGAGGGGGAATGGGTTTAAGCTGGAAGAGGGGAGATTTAGAATGGATGTTAGGAGGAAGTTCTTTACAGTGAGGGTGGTAAGACACTGGAACAGGTTGCCCAGGGAGGTTGTGGATGCTTCCTCCCTGGAGGCGTTTAAAGCCAGGCTGGATGAGGCCTTGAGCAGCCTGCTCTAGTGGGAGGTGTCCCTGCCTATGGCGGGGGGTTGGAGCTGGATGATCCTTGAGGGCCCTTCCAACCTAAACCATTCTATGATTCTATGATCTCCTATGAGTCAGGTATTGGCAGATGCCGCAAGCAGTTCCTTTCAGCAGTGCTTCCAGGTTAAATATAGGCAGTTTCATACCACTGCTTGTATTGCACATGCATAATTTATTGCTTTCTCTTTTTTAATGTGAGGAAGTCATGTGATTTTCATGAAGCCCATACCACCACTCTATTTGTATCATATTTTTAGAGACATTGCATTGATTGGAAGAGAACTGGCTAACCTGAAATGTAAACAATGACTGGCACTGGCCTTAACCTGTGTGGTTAGTATCACTGATTTGTCATGTTGAGTGATGTGAGAAGAGAACGATTGGTTGTTGATTATTGAACAGCTCAACACAAGGCACATTTGGCATGTCAGATGAGAGGCTATTCCAATGAGCTAGCACTGCTGCCAATTACTTAAGAGCCAGTGCCTCCTCTACAAGCTATTTTGTACATCTTCAAGATGTTTAACTAAATTCCAGTTCAGTAACAGATTGCAAATATGATGGTCAGGTTTTGTATATATATTCCTTCAGCATCATCTCACAGGCACCTGCCTGCAAATGGAGCCCTTCACTCTCCAGTAATGACTAATTAACATAAAGCACAGCAGTCAGGTTAAGAACTGTTATGTTCTTTGTATAGGCCAACAGAGTTGTGTCATTGAAACATCCCTTTGTACTTGTATGTATTGGATTCAGGAAAGAAAATTATATCAGCCCTGAAAACTGTTAGAAGAATTAACTCTGGGAAGAGTAATTTCTGACTGTGTGTGGCCCATTATAATGGCACTGTTTTCTTACAGGTCAAAGCTGTAGGCATTAAATAAAGTACCATTGAAGTATAAAAATGATACCCTGATTGTATCTCAGTACTGAGCATGGTGATCATGAACACCTCCCGATTAATTTTTTTTCCCTCAATGTGAAAATCCAATTCTTTATTTTCCAGACAATATGCATGCTCAGATCTATTGCAGACCTGCTTTAAAACAAAATGTACTCTGACCAGACCTATTTAGCTACTCATTTCCCTCTACTTAGGGCATAAATGAGGGTATCTGATTGTAGGATGAGAATACATGGTCCATAAGACTGGGACTAGCATCATTACCCTCAAATATTTTTAGTTACTGCTGCTCAGGATTTATTTTAACTGGGAATTAACTATCTAGCACATTGCCATTCAAATATGATGAAGTCATTTAAAGCTGTACCCAAGTTAATCTAGACTTTGTAGAGCACCTAGACTGCTTGCATGAACATGGGGCCCTCAATGATAACAAACTGCATTATGTGCACAGGTAACAATAGGAGAACCTGCTTTCCATTTTCCCCACGCATTTTGTTAGGTCTGAATAGTAGTTTATGGTAGTTGCCATGATTCATGTTACCACTGTTAAAAAAGCAACATTACATGATGATGTCTTTTTGACAGAAAAGGTTAATAAGAGAAGAAATATATTGATGTGGGGATACATAGAATCATACAATGGTCTAGGCTGGAAGGGACCTCAGGAATCATCCAGCTCCAAGCCCCCGCTGTAAGCGGTGACACCTCCCACTAGAGCAGGTTGCTCAAGGCCTCATCCAACCTGGCCTTAAACACCTCCAGGGAGGAAGCATCCACAGCCTTGCAGTGTATCAGTGATAACTTCTTGATGCAGGTAGTGGAGGAACCAACAAGGAGAGGTGCACTGCTGGACCTTGTATTAACTAATAAAGATGGACTAGTTGAGGACATTAAGGTCGGGAACAGCCTTGGGGACAGTTATCACGACGTGGTGGAGTTCAGTATTCTAAAGGGTAGAATCAGAGCAACGAGTAGAATTGCGACCCTGGACTTCTGCAGAGCTAAATTTGTGCTCTTCAGGGACATGCTTGCAGAAATCCCTTGGGCTAAGGCTCTGGAGGGTAAAGGAGCCCTAGAAAGTTGGCTAGTTTTTAAAGACCACTTCCTCCAAGCCCAAGCTAGGTGTGTGTCCCTGAATAAAAAAAATCAGGTAGACATGCTAGGCGACCTGCATGGTTGAATAAGGAGCTCCTGAA
>WAAF01004148.1:439706-513314 GCA_013400475.1 Tricholaema leucomelas | reverse complement strand
TTCTAAACCAGTTCTGAGTCTGCCTGGACAGCACCAGCATGGAAAAGGGCTTATTCAGAATAATTAGAAAATCTATGAGCAACTAACAGAAGATCCTAAACCAAGAAGTATCCAGCAACGCTATTTTCTCCAGGAAAAGCTGAGCTATCTATAGACATGTAGATTGCATTTGTAGAGCAACCTCTAGGCTTTCAGCTTTCCTGGACTCTTTCAAGTGGTAACCTAAATATTTTTGTTCAACAGGCTTATAAGAAGTTCACAGATTTCCTTGAAAAACTAGATGGATTTGAGCACATGGAATCATAGAATGCTTTGAGTTGGAAGGGACCTCAAAGGTCACGTAGTCCAATCGGGTTGCTCAGAGTCTTGTTAAGCCTGACCTGGAGGATCTCCAAGAGTGAGGCCTCGACCACCTCCTTGTGCTACCTCTTACAGTATTACACCACCCTCATGCTAAAGAACATGTTCCACCCATGGTGGTGGAGTCACCTTCCCTGGGGCTGTTCAAGACAAGGTTGGACGTGGCACTTGGTGCCGTGGTCTAGCCTTGAGCTCTGTGGTAAAGGGTTGGACTTGATGATCTGTGAGGTCTCTTCCAACCTTGGTGATACTGTGATACTGTAACATGAAACCTAAATCTCCTCTTCTCTAATTGCATATCATCCTATCACTGCAGCCCTCTGTAAACAGTCCCTCTCCAGCCTTCTTGCAGGTTCCCTTGTAGCCCTCCCAGTCCTGGAAGGCTGCTAATAGGTCTCGTCAGAGCCTTCTCCTTTCCTTGCTGAACAACTCCAGCTCCCTCAGCCTGTCCAAGAGATGTGTTCCAGCCCCCTGATCATTTTCATGGCCCTCCTCTGGAGTCCATCTCCTTTTTGTGTCAAGGACTCCAGAACAAGATGCAGAACTCTAGGTGAGGTCTTACCAGAGCAAAGTGCTAGAATCATCTCTCAGTCTGCTGGTCATGCTGCTTTTGATGCAGTCTAGGATGTGATTTGCCTTTTGGGTTTCAAGTGCCTAGTTGAGGTTATGGCTAACTTTATGTTTTATTCACCAGAGAGCATATTTTGTTCTAAATTCGTTCTTTATTTGTTTGAGGAAAAAAACCCAACACCCTACATTTTAACTTGATGATCCTTTGAAAGATAAAGCTGAAGCAATTGTTTACAGTCTCGTTTTATTGTTTGCTAGCACTTCAACCACTGTGTAATCCAATGATTAGTGAATGCACCTTTNGTGACACAATTTAATGACCTGGTAAACGTGCACAATTTCCTCTATATGGGCTAAACTGTTCTAGAACGATTGGTGGATTCAGTGGTATAGCACAAAATCATTAAATGGGGTGCTCTGCAAAGCTAATTTTGGAATGAAAAATCACTGTTTTCTTTATGAAATGCATTTGGCTTTTCTTTCCCCTTCTTTTTCCTTAGGTTTTGACTGAAGTCTTTAAACACCGACTTGCAAGAATTCTTTTTCCCTGGGTCTCTGGGGAGCTCTTTTGTATCAGAATTCAGAGAAGCCCCACTGGAAGAAAAATCGGCTTTATTTATTTATTTATTTCCCCTCAGAATTAGAATTCTTCCTACTGACACTGAAATTACCCTGGAAAACTTGTACTGATGATCAAAGTAAAAACACATTCAAAATGGCTGTAGTTCCACATTCAGGCATAAAAGTTGCACCTAATGATTTAGTGTACAGCGAGAGAACACAAATCACCAGTCACAGAACACAAGTCATATTGTGGTGGTGTGGGGTAGTTAAAGGAAAATACTAACAAGAAGGGCTCTTAGTCACAGGAATGACCTGTGTTTTTCTAGTTACAATGGAGCTAGAAAACTGTTTCTTTAAACATTAAAGCTTATTATACATTTCTTACACTACAGGTTACAGAGAAAAAAGCCTGCTTTCCTTCTGTGCTCCCTTTGCCTTTTATTATGAGTGAAATGATGCTACTCACAAACACCTAAATCTTTATTATGATGCCCAGCCTGAAAACTCCTATTCAAACACTGACAGAAGGAAAGGTGCCATGTTGGTTCATGTGGCTGCAGGTAAGAGCTATATTCCCAGCTCCTACCTTATGCTATAGAATATTCTTTTTGTTGCACAGCAGAGTATGTGCCTCAAGAACAAGCACTGTTGTGTAGGCATATCCTCAGGCAAACACTTAGGAGTGTGGCTTTTACTGAGGTCTTACCAGAAAATGACCATTCAGGACATAAAACCTAGGGATAGGATAAAATGGCCAATAGTAAAATGGCAGCTGCTTGAATGGTCCTATCTACTCCAGTGAACTTTGTGAAAATACTCCCTCATATCAGCTGAAATTTAGGACTGAAATCTTTTAGAATAGATACCACTGTCTCTAAGTAGGCTGTCAAGAGGAAACACAGCACTATATTCACTGTTCCCACATTTATCATAGAATCGTAGAATCAACCAGGTTGGAAGAGACCTCCAAGATCATCCAGTCCAACCTAGCACCCAGCCCTGTCCAGTCAACTAGACTAAGTGGCTCATCCAGGCTTTTCTTGAACACCTCCAGGGACGGCGACTCCAGCACCTCCCTGGGCAGCCCATTCCAATGCAAATCACTCTCTGGGAAGAACTTCCTCCTAACAGCCAGCCTATACTTCCCTCGGCATGATACTGTACTTCAACTATGTCCAGCTGCTGTCAGGCACCATATTAATGTTTCTTTTACCCAGGAAAAATGAGATTGCTGTCATCTTTACAGTTACAACTGCACTTTATAGGTGGAAAAAACACAACTTGTGAGCAAGTTTCTTAAAATAGAAAAAGAAAAAAAAAAATCCCCCCCAAATCTTCCAAATTTGGGAAAAATTAATTAGAAATGATAACAAATAGTAACAGGAAAAATATTAGAATTTGAAAAGTCCCCCATGAGTCCCAAGTTGTGCTGGGGGAGGTATAGGCTGGATATTAGGAGGAAATTCTTCCCAGAGAGAGTGATTTGCCATTGGAATGGGCTCCCCAGGGAGGTGGTGGAGTCATTGTCTCTGGAGGTGTTCAAGAAAAGCCTGAGTGAAGCACTTAGTGCCATGGTCTAGTTGACTGGCTAGGGCTGGGTGCTAGGTTGGACTGGATGATCTTGGAGGTCTTTTCCAACCTGGTTGATTCTATGATTCTATGAGTCTTTACGCCAAACAAATCAAGGAATGGAGCATGCACTGGTGTTTCTTTCATGCTTGCATGAGCTGTAAACTGAAATGCTTGGAAAATACCAATATTTAATGACAAATGCTGTAATTCAGAGTGCAACTTATATTTTATTTATCAGCAGTGAAATAACGCACCTCAACTATTTTAACTTCTATACCAGCCTGCCATTTTGTTCCCTGATGATGGCTTTGGAGTAAATAGAAAAGTAAAATATTTCCTTAAAAACACTCAAATCATTTATTTCAGGCCTCATAAACATGTTCTATGAATAGCAATTTAATAATATCTGATGTTGAGTAATGTCAATGGAGGTGTAACTATTCTAAACTATGGACATCAAAGAAGTATTGTTTATAGGGTCTTGTTAGACTGGTATAATTTCAAAATTACGTCTGCTTTGAGGTACAGAAACCTCGTGAGGCTTCTCTGGTTTTCTCCAAATTGATGTGATGGTACTGTTATATGTATTGTTTTGGAAGGCACACAAATGCTAAGGGCAAACATAAAGTCCTTGGGTCTTACGAAGCTTCATTCTTCTGCTTACATGCAACACAGCCACAGGAGGCTTGCCTTCCACTCCCAGGTGCCCTGGGTATTCTGGCCCACTTGACTTCGTACAGTGAAGCTGCACACTGGTGAAGGAGCCTTCAGTGGAATACNAACCTGGAGAAGAGGAGGCTCAAGGATGACCTCATTGCTGTCCATAACTACTTGAAGAGAGGCTCTAGCCAGGTGGAGGTTGGTCTCTTCTGCCAGGCAACCAGCAACAGAACAAGGGGACACAGTCTCAAGTTGTGCTAGGGGAGGTATAGGCTGGATGTTAGGAGGAAGTTCTTCCCAGAGAGAGTGATTGTCATTGGAATGGGCTGCCCAGGGAGGTAGTGGAGTCACTGTCCCTGGGGGTGTTCAAGAAAAGCCTGGCTGATGCACTTAGTGCCATGGTCTAGCTCATTGGATAGGGCTGGATGATAGGTTGGACTGGATGATCATTGAGATCTCTTCCAACCTGGTTGATTCTATGAAATGCTATGAAATTCTATGAAATACATTGCAGGTAAAGCAAGTAGTGTTTCTGCTTTCACTTTTGTGGTCTTGGATATCTAAGAGAGCAGGATTGGTAGACTGAGTGCTTTCGTGCTTGGAAGACAGCTTAGGTATAGATGCCATTTTATGCACCTTCTTAAAGCTAATCTGTGCCATGATGCACGCAAAAGTTGACTGTGTTTATGTTGTTTATGTGCCATGTCATCAAGTTTATTAATAAGATCTTTTGATACTCTGCGTTCTTCTGTCCATCTACTGATTTCTGCCATTTATATTATATTGTTGTGATGGTTTGGGTGCTCCCCACCCCTCCTCCCCTACTTTGGAAATCACCCAGACTAGACTCAGCCAGCTCTGGAAATTTGAATGAAGCTTATATTTACAGCTTAGCAGAATATACAAGCAGATATTTACAGTATATACAGTTATATACAGAGATATACAAGGTAAAAGGTAATACAGAAACACAACAGCCCTCCCAGAAACCTGAGTCCCCAGGAGGGGCTCCCAACCACCATTCCACCTTCTCCCACCCCTCTCAACCTTACTCCAGTCCCAAGGAAGAATGGAGGTTCGGCCAGGGGGTTAGGAAGCAAAGTGGATTAATCAGAGAGATGGCAGAGAGGCTAGAGAGAAATGCATCCCAGAGCTCCCAAGCAGAAGTAGTGCCTTATCTGTGTTTGGATTCTTGTTCTTATACCTCTCAGCAAGTCTATGAGTGAAGTAGACATCACCCTTGTTTCTCTTTCGCAGCCTGTAATCTAGTTCTTCTCACCAAAACATTCTAGCTAGCTTCAAACTAGCACAATTGTATATTTGAAAGTGTCTTTACAACACCTATAACACTGCAATTAGTGTTGACAATTGGGTTTGATGATCTTGGAGGTCTTTTCCAGCTGAAACAATTCTATGATTCTGTAAGGATCCATGATTATGTTTCCTATTTCAATAACTTAAGAAGGAAACATAGCATTGGTATCAAAGCTACTGTGATGGTTTTGATGACTTACTGTGCTGGAAATTCTGAAGCAGAGGAACAGTCATGGTATCCAAGTTAGGTGGAGTTTTTTATACTGGGAATAAGAATTCTCTCATTCTAAAGACAGTGATATGTAGTAGGAAAGATGAATTGCTCTCGAAATGTGGTTACTTTGTGTTGTGTGTTGGGGTTTGAGGTTTTTTGTTTGTTTATTTGGATGGGATTATGTTTGTTGGGCTTTTTTGTTTGTTTGCTTGCTGTTTTGTTTATTTGTCTTCTGAATATGAAATTTATCTATCTGTTTAAAATCTGGGCAGATGAGTATTGCCTAGATGCCACTGGTATCTGCTATGTTTTGTTGTCATTTATTGTATGAAGAACCAGATCTATCAGCTCCAGAAACCAGGTATAAGTAAGTAAATAAATGCATCCATCAGTCTTCTCCGGATCATGCTGGAAAGTTTAAGTCAGGCACTTCTATTAGGGGTTTGGATGGAACTGCTATACATTATAGCAACAGAAAATGGGAGAGATAGAAATAACGCTGAAAAACTATTGTCAAATGAATTGAACGGGTTGGATCAGCTCCCAGCATCTATGGCTTCATTTCTCAGAAACCAGCAGCTGGTTATCTGCAACACCTTTGCTTGCTATTCCAGTAGTAGGAATTATTTCCAAGCTATAATGAGTCCTGGAGGTTAAGATAGTCTCAAACAGCTGTGCACGGGCAGCAAATGCTCCTTTCTTTGAAATACTGTAATTTGAGAGATAAGTGGTTAATGACGGTTGACAGCATCTTGGCATGCAGATCTCTTCTTCTCCTTCAGTAGCTCTTATGTCTGCTGTTTTAATAAAAAAAAACTCATCACATTTGTAAGCTTCAATGAACAATTCTTCATAACATACTCCCACAGAAAGATCCATTGAACAACTCGCATTGTCTCGGCTACTTATGAGGATAAACATTTCTCCAAGAGTGCTTCTGAAACCTATAATCACTGAAATTTCAAAGCTAATGAATGTCACCTTCTTCAGCCAATTACAGAAGGTAGTTTTTATGCCACTTGCAAAAACTAAAGTTAGGAGAAATAACATTTACCTTAAAAAGAATGACAGAAAAGTAGATCAGTGTACTAGGACCTCTGCTCAGGAGTGGATTAAAAACGGTGAGTTCGTTGTGGCAATGAAGAAGTTAATGCTAAATTCCTGTTACATGAAAAACAAATCAATTGCTAATCATAATAATAACTTCTAAAATAGAGGAACTGCTTTTTTTCGGGGCTTCTTGAGGGTTATTGCTTTTCACACTCTTCAAGCACAGGCAACCTTTGTCTAAATCAGACTTCATGATAGAAGAATTTTAGTGGGTAATAAATAGGGTAAGAATTTACTAAACAAACATTGCAGAGAGACCAGTTTTCTGAAGTGGCTTGTTGCCTTAAGTTGATTTCTACTCTGAAATAGATTTCAGGGTTGACTTAGGTTTTTGGGAGCATTTAATCTCTAATAATTTGTGGGACTCCAAGGCTCCTCCATCCCTCAAAGTGTACTGCATTCCAGCTGCCTTAGGTAGCTCTCAAGTAATTTGCCTGGATACAAAAAGCAATATAGTAGGTTTGCATGGCAATTTGCCCGGACTAATATAGCTACTTCTAGCTGTGCTAATTAGTCACAGTGGAGCTCCGCAATGACGCTTGTTTGTTCAGCACTTGCTCAGGTATCTTTATGCTGCACTGCTTTATGTCATACAGGTATAGTCTTGGGTGCTTATAAAATCATAATCTCTTGCCTAAGGGAAAATTAATGTAAAAATATCTATGCAGATTCTGTTTTATAGGTGCTTGTTGATTTTCAGATCAGATGCTCTCAGTCCCATCCAAATCTCCCCTGCAATGCCTCACTCCATCAGTAAGGAAATTTCAAGAGGACCAGGTGTGAACTGAGGCACTTTTTAGTCCTTACCATGCTCTTATAATGCAAGCTATAAACTCCATTTCTGTCCTGTATGGCACTGTTGACATTGCAGAACTAGCTCAAATGAAGCATAATTTAAATATATTTAGAAGAAAGGTTTTAATGAGTAAATGATTCCTACTAGGAAGCTCTAGGGAGAGGACTAACCGGACCCCTTAAATATATGTCATAATTTGAGGGACGTCTGTAGGCTTCCTTTGGGGGTGTATTCACCATCCAGTTTGGAAGCAGAGTTGCAAATAGAATGGGAAGTTGTAGAGATCAGAATGCATCCAGTTTTATTCAAGTACAGCTCTGTTTGGGATGGGACTATCAGGAGTTCAGCTTCTCCACCACTGGAGTTAAGGTCAGATACAAACTCAAAAAACCCATAAGTGACCCATACAGTTAACTCCTTTTTGCAGCTTTGTAAAGCCTCTTCTGCTGTCTTTTTATGTGGTTATTGAACTAGGAATGATAACAGGTGAAATGCTGAAGAAGTCAATATACTGAGAGAGAACATTTTGTATTTTCCCCTCATTGGAAGGTAATAATAATTCAGTGTTTCTTTTCCCTGTAAATGTAGCACTGGTGAAAGGTGCCAGACTGACATGCCTGGAGGATGAAGACCTCTTTTTATGGACAGTTGGAGTACATCAGAAGTTCTGGGCTACTAAATCTCCTTAATCCCAAGGGGTATATTCCTAGATGATGCTGTTGGTGAATGTTAATAGTTTTCTCTGAGAAGAAAGTCAAAAGTCAGAGAGAAAAGAGATAAAGAAACACAAAACCCTGACTGATAATTCTGACCATATCATCAGGAAAGGTTTCTCTGCCAGTTTGGTCCTGCTCTTTCATCTTGTCTAGAATGTGCCTACCAATTCTACATTAAATGTCAGAGTCTTTGGCCACTCTACAGTTGACTCATGCAAAGCAAACACAAAGTTGTGAAAACAGAGGCATTAGCTTCTGATGATGACTTTTCTTGAAGACAAAACCGACTGTGACAGTTTTTCTTTCTTTAAATGTGAATTTTCTACTCATGAAAAGCAGCAGTTCAGATTTCTAAAAATAACTGGCATCTTTGCATGGCAGAGCTGAGAGGTCTAAAAGAATGTGCCAATTAATTGACTAGGGAACTTAAAAATGGAAACTCCTCAGATGGATGTGTCTGGACTGTAGGTAGAGAGGAAAGGAAGATGGAGAGCAACATGTGTGCTGCCATTTCTACTCAGTTATGTAGCTTGGAGTAGGTATTCTGAACAAGGGAATGCTAATGGGGAAGGAAATATTGCTCCCCAGCCCCAGTTCTTTGCCAGTCTTAACTGACTCATTGCTTTGGATATTCTTGGCTAACATATTCATTCATTTCTCACAGAAACTAAGTGTTGGAGCTAGAAATAAAACAGAAGATGGCTAGCAGTGACATCTCTGTGAAGAATTCATGTTCACAATGCATGACTTTGCATCCCAAAGATTTCAGAAAAGTTATTGTTTGTTCCTTTTCTCACCCTGTGATATATCTAATGTGTTTAGTGCAAGACCAACAGGACCCAACAACTCATATTAACAGCAGTAATGAAAAGTGGCTGTGAATTTTGCATTCCAGCATGCACAATACCTGATGAAGGAAGAATGGGGTACCCTGGCGATAGCAAAGAGCGTGGAATTTGATTTTCTTTGTATCTGTGCCCTTAGTATCGCATCCTGGGTAACTCATAGGCCTTCTAACTTCTTCCTGATTCCTCAACATATTTAATGGGTGAACAGGACGTCGTGCACTGGCTTTTCAAAACTACGAATGTTTGAACACTGGGGCAGTACCTCTGGATTCCCTTTCTCATGGTGACTAAGAAGCTGACATTTCAGAGTCTTTTGCCATGGTAGTAGATCTACACTGAGATTCTAATCTCTCTATACCAAAAATTTTCACCAAATAGTTATGACATCTGTCTCTGAACCATCTGTATTTAAGTAAATACTGAAATAATGGTGTTCCCCAGGGATCAGTGCTGGGCCCGGTCCTGTTCAATAACTTTATTGATGATCTGGACCAGGGGATTGAGTCCAGCATCAGTAAGTTTGCAGATGACACCAAGCTAGGAGCAGGTATAGATCTGTTGGAAGGTAGGAGAGCCCTGCAGAGGGACCTGGACAGGCTGGATGGGTGGGCAGAGGCCAATGGGATGAGATTTAACAAGGCCAAGTGCAGAGTTCTACATTTTGGCCACAACAACCCCAAACAACACTACAGGCTGGGGACAGAGTGGCTGGAGAGCAGCCAGGAAGAAAGGGACCTGGGGGTACTGGTAGATAGTAGGCTGAAGATGAGGCAGCAGTCTGCCCAGGTGGCCAAGAGAGCCAATGGCATCCTGGCCTGTATCAGGAACAGTGTAGCCAGTAGGACAAGGGAGGTTATTCTGCCTCTGTACTCAACACTGGTCAGGCCACACCTTGAGTACTGTGTCCAGTTCTGGGCTCTTCAACTCAAGAGAGATGTTGAGGTGCTGGAACGTGTCCAGAGAAGGGCAACAAAGCTGGTGAGGGACCTGGAACACAAACCCTATGAGGAGAGGCTGAGGGAGCTGGGGTTGTTTACCCTGGAGAAGAGGAGGCTCAGGGGTGACCTCATTGCTGTCTACAACTACCTGAAGGGAAGATGTAGCCAGGTGGGGGTTGATTTCTTTTCCCAGGCAACCAGCTCCCGGACAAGGGGACACAGTCTCAAGTTGTGCCGGGGGAGGTATAGGCTGGATGTTAGGAGGAAGTTCTTGCCAGGGAGAGTGATTTGCCATCGGAATAGGCTGCCCAGGGAGGTGGTGGAGTCTCTGGAGGTGTTCAAGAACAGACTGTATCAGGCATTTAGTACCATGGTCTATTTGATTGGACAGGACTGGGTGCTAGGTTGGACTGGATGATCTTGGAGGTCTCTTCCAACTTGCTTGATTCTGATTCTAAAATTATGCTAGTTCTGCAAATCAAATTTAGTTATTTCATGTAGAACACTTAGACTAAGACAATCTTTGGTGCTGTTACATTGTCTTTCAGGGCTGAAAAGCTCCAGTAAAACTGTTTTTTTTTTTTTCCCTCAGAAAACTGACTTTTTAACAGAAACATTCTAAGCAGAATGTACCCATTTTAGATAGATAATTTGGATAATGTTTCCAAAACATGTTCCCTGTCAAACCAAAATGTTTTGAATGTGAAGATCTTTTATAGCAGTTGTAGTAGATGATGTTTGAATGCAGTGTACCCTTATTGTTGAGGTCTTTTCTGCTTCCAACTCGCTGTGTGGTTGACTGCCAGGTTCCATCACGCAGAGTCCCCAAGAGAACAGGTTTATGATGCCTCCTGGGAGTCAGAGTTTACTCTAAAGAGTAAACATTTTTCCTACAGAGGAAAAATGGTCTATGAAGAATCAGGGAGTTACCTCCCATAAAGCACTGAGAAAACATTTAAAACAAATATTTTGGGCATCAGAATGGGTATCCTTTGGGTATCATTTCTGATAGCTAACCAGCATATTTTTGGAAGATTTTCTTATGAATTATTCAGTTTTCCTGTGCTTCCTTCTTGCCAATAAAACTCTTAGGTTGGAGACAGCTATCTGAATGCTTTTCTGAGGACAGTCTGCATTGACAGCATTGAGAAGATGATAGTCAGCCAACTCAATCAGCTGCCATACTGCTGAGCTGTCCACAAACAAAGGAGCATTCCAGAGATGGAGTGATGACTGCAAGTCTTACAGTCAGCATATTGATTTGGTTTTGAGCAGTAATGTACTTGATACCATATGGTGGAGATAATCTTGTTTATCAGTGCTTCCCCATCTATTTAGTTCATAGTAGAAATTACCACACAAATAGCTATGGCTGCAACCTTCTGCAGACTGAAGCAGATGTGAGTGTTCTGAGGAGGTCTCAGCAGAACAGTACCAGTAGGATTGAACTGAGATGGGAAAAGTCATCCTTCCCAAGTTACATCAAAGCACCCAACAGAGGATAGATAAATACCTCATCTCTGAAATAGATTTATAGTGGACCTAATAAACTGTTTTCTTATTTCAGCTCCAGATTTCTACTTTATGGTCAGCAGACTCCTTTACCAAAAGTCTGTCTACAATGCACTCATTGACAGATTTCTATGTAGCAATACAGAGAGAGTCTAGTGTAAGGCTTTAACAATCACAGTTTTGCTGTGTTCTTTCAAATCTAATACACGATGCAACGTTTATGTTATCTTACCTTATCAATAACCTGTCTTTGCAGCAGTGAATGTTATTTCACTTTTCACCTAGGACACCTGTCTCTGCATGAATCTGATGTTCCCCTCAGCCCACAGCAACAAGGAATTATCAGTCATTGACCACAGATGTTGCTTGTAAAAAGTTAATGCCTTGAAGTATTGATTGGCAAAGTAAATGCTAGATTGAGCACGGAAACAAGAGACCTTTTCTGTGAGCCTTGACAAAGCTGTGAACACAGCTGGAAAGGCCAAACACCTTTTTGATACAGTCCTGAGTTGGCAACGGAGCTTCACCTCTTAGAATTTTGCTGGCACCTCTTTGTTCTTATATATTTTGAGGGGATTATGATTGCTCCTACTGTGACCTTTGCTTCTGACTCCACTGAGATCATGCACTTGCCTTCTGACATTCAGTAGCTACTAGAAGAATGTACCAGGTTAGCTACTAGAAGAGGAATGCCTTTTGTCTGCCCATTCCTGCTTGTTCCATCAGGAGCTGGTGAATGCAGCAGAACATTCATTGCTTGAAGTCCTTGATTCTAATGGATAAACTTGTAAAACATCTTCCTTTTCACACATTACCCTGAGTCGTGGTAGGAGGACTACAGGATGCCAGCTTTCTAATGTCTGTAGGAAGCAGAGCGGTGTTCACACCTCCCAGTGCATTAATCATTTAAATCCACTCTCACTCTTTCTTCTGTTATATGTTTATCTGTGCATAAGCAGGTAAGGTCAGAATGAGTTAGACTCAGTTCTTGGCAAGAAGGAGCTGTGCAAGGCATTTCTGCACTTTTTTAGTAGTAAAACTCCTACAGCCTCTCAGATGTGTGTTTCTGTATCCTATCTGTGGCCTCTGCAAATCTACCAAGGTTATAAGACATCTGAAACAGAAGTTTTTGCATGCTTGGAAAGTGGTTCCTCCTCGTTCTTCTAGTATGAGAAAATGATTCTCCCAATATTAGCTAGAAAGTTAAAACCTAATCTAAACCTATCTTCTTTCTTCTGGTCTTCTTGACATCCACTTGCACTTCATTCCTAAAGCTTAGTTCCTTGCTGTGTAACCACTGCATAAAACACACCAACTGTAAGTGACAGCTGAATAGTTATGGCTGTCTTGTCTGAGGAGACGATGAAGGTGGGGAACTGAAAACCAAGGAAAACAAGGTTGGATAAGGAGACATTTTGTTCTTCCTCCTTACAAACTTGTAGTTCTCTCATGTCAAATCCCCAAAAGTGAAACTAGCAACAACTTCACCTCTGTGAATGCAGTCTGAGCAAAAAACAATGTTTAGGTTGGAAGGGACCTCAAAGATCACCTAGTTCCAACCCCCTGTCATAGGCAGGGACACCTCCCACCAGAACAGGTTGCTCAAGGCCTCATCCAACTTGGCCTTGAACACCTCCAGGGAAGGAGCAGCCACAACCTCCCTGGGCAACCTGCCCCAGTGTCTCACCACCTTTACTGTAAAGAACTTCTTCCTAACATCTAGTTTAAATCTCCTCTCTGCCAGTTTAAACCCATTGCTCCCCATCCTGTCATTACAACACATTGTAAATAGTCCTTCCCCAGCCCTCCTGTAGGCCCCATTCAGATACTGGAAGGCTACTATGAGGTCTCCTTGAAGCCTTCTCTTCTCCAGGCTGCAGAGCCCCAACTCTCTCAGCCTGTCCTCAGAGCAGAGCTGCTGCAGCCCTCTGATCATCTTCGTGGCTCTCCTCTGGACTTGTTCTGACAGTTCCATGTCCTTCTTGTATTGGGGGCTCCAGAACTGCACACAGTACTCCAGGTGGGGTCTGAGGAGAGCAGAGTAAAGGGGGAGAATCACCTCCCTTGCCCTGCTGGCCACACTGCTCTTGATGCAGCCCAGCACACGGTTGCTGTCTGGGCTGCATGTGCACACTGCAGGCTCATGTTGAGCTTTTTGTCAACCCAGACCCCCAGGTCCTTTTCCTCAGGGCTGCTCTCAGCCATTCACCACCCAGCCTGTATTTGTGCTTGAGAGATTGTGCTGACCCAGGTGCAGGACCTTACACTTGGCCTTGTTAAACGTCATGAGGTTGGCCTGGGCCCACTTCTCCATCCTGTCCAGGTCCCTCTGGATGGCATCCCTGCCCTCTAGCAAGTCGACTGTGCCACACAGCTTGGTGTCATCTGCAAACTTGCTGAGGGTGCACTCGATTCCTCTGTCCATATCACTGACAAAGATGTTAGACAGCTCTGGTCCCAGCACTTACCCCTGAGGGACACCACTTGGCACTGCTCTCCAGGTGAACGTTGTGCCCTTGATCATCACTCTCTGCATGCCACCATCCAGCCAATTCCTTATCCAGCAGTGCTCCACCCAGCAGGTCTTGTTTTTTTTCAGTTTGGTGACCAGGATGCCATGTGGGACAGAGTCAGATGCCTTATTCAGGTCCAGGTAGATGATGTCTGTTGTTCCTTTGTCCACTCTTGCTGTGACTTCGTTATAAAAAGCCACCACATTTGTCAGGCATGGTTTGCCCTTGGTGAAGCTATTGGTGGTTACCACCAATCACCTCTGCTTTGTTTTCCATTTGCCTTAGCAAAGCCTTCAGGAGGATCTGCTCCATGATCTTGCCAGTCACAGAGGGGAGACTTGAAGAGCTGAGACTTCCCTTCTTGAAGATGGTTGTTATGTTTTCCCTTTTAGCAGTCAGCAGGAATTTCAGCAGTCTGCCATGAGCTTTCATATGCGTATTTATATCTGTACCTGTTCATGTAATATGTATATGTGTATGTATATGATGCATATAGTCTGAAGATAGTAACACTTGTAAGAAATGTGCACTCATTACAGAGTAAATTACATTCTACATTGTTTGGAATGAAACTGTTGAAGAACAAGGAGCATAATCCCCAATCCTAGCATTAGGCTAAACACAGGCAGCAATCTTTTTTTTAATGTCAATGCAGAAATGCACAGAAAATTAAAGAGCTGGGATCGGTACCCTGCAGCAAGACCAAGTTCTTTTGAAGAAAGCAAGTTCTAGAAAAGGAAATTTATTTTATCCAAAATTATCTGTTCTTCCCACACACACTAACAGGAGGCATTTTGCAATCAGTACACTTCAAACACAGCAGTAAAATAAGCATCAGAAAAGCAACTCTCATTGTTTGGAAGTGAGCAAGAAAAGGTGAAGAAATAACTGTATCTTCAGTTTAAGTCCCTCTCCAGCTGTGAAGAGGCCTAGCAAGCAGACAGCTCTTCCACAGCTTCTTCTCTATCCCTCTTTGCAGCACTGATGTCCCCAAAAGTAAACAGCTATGCTGTCTCATAGACAAAGAAATTATGTTGTACCTTTAACCTTCTCCTTCCTATCTCCAGGAGCTTTGCTGAGCTGGTTGTGCCCTTTCTCATACATTGAGTGTTTACCTCGGAGCATTGTCTATGAATCTGAATGAATGAAAGTTTCCTCTTGCTTTCTTAGACACGTGCCCTGCTGATTCAGAGTGCTGTGCTGGCTGCACTGAAGAGGCATTTCATGGACAAAGAAATGGGTGGAAGCCAAGTGATACAGTGCCAAACAAGCCTCCTTCCTCAGCTAACAGCAACAAAATGGTCTAGTGGTGGGGAAAGATAACTCCTTCTACCTTGTAGCCCTGCAGTCCTTGCTGATTGGTAATCTTCCACCTGCTCTTAATCAGTTGCAATAATGAACAGTTTTCATCTGCAACTACTTGCCTCATTCTTCTATAGATCTTGGACATGGTTGTGCTGACACCAAGGGATGAACCACCAAGAAGACATCAAGCTTTCTCCTTTTCTGAAAGTGAATGAGTTTCTACATCAGTGTTTAGTTTGAACTAGGAAGATAATTTTAAAAGGTGGTGTCCTACTTTTGCCCACTTCTCATGTTCATTTCAAGGTAGTGGTCTCAGATCATATAAACCATGTCTATCTTATATGGTACTAAACCAGTAAATGTGCCAGAGGAACAAACTCAGTGTGTTTCAACCACTAATAGGTGTTCAGTCCACAGGAACCAGTGGAAGCTAATCCTAAATGCAGACCTCATAAATGAATCTACAAGTAATGGAGGACTTGCAATATCAAGTATTTCACCTATCGTATATCTTCTATAAGACCATGCTATTTATCAGTGCAGACAGAGGTTTCATTCCTTCCCATCCTTCTGCCTTCCTACCCTCCTACCTGCTTTAAATTTGTGCTAACACAAAAGGGGGTCCTTCATAATGTTAGTGTTATCTCAGAGAAAGTCGTTCCCTGACCATCCTGCTATTCAGAGGAAGCCATCTCCAGAAGTACTGCCCATATCTTGTGGAGGTAGCCTACTCGCTCAGATAGGCACGATCGTCAAAGTAACTGAGCTACAAGGAGAGCCTGCTAGATGTGTGAGGTTAAGATACTATTCTAGAGAAGCAACATGGATTCAGGACACCAGCCAACGTTTGTTCTGCAAATACAATGCTCAAGTGAACAGACAAGACTAAACCAAAACAACAGAAATAAAAGGTAACAAAATGTCATAACGCCTTTGTTATTTTTTCTTTTCAACTCAAATAAAAAGAAACATTGCTGAAAATTTTACCAAAAAAGTAGGGTTGTGACTCCATC
Organism: Tricholaema leucomelas; assembly: GCA_013400475.1. NCBI lineage: Eukaryota > Metazoa > Chordata > Aves > Piciformes > Lybiidae > Tricholaema lacrymosa > Tricholaema leucomelas. The sequence continues at coordinate 497,309 of WAAF01004148.1, read as the reverse complement.
ACCACATCTGGCCCAGATTTGGAGAAAGCCTCTAAATCTCAACTGAATTTAGATTTATAATTGCATATTTATTTATCTATTTATTTGATTAAACCTGGATGCAGATGCTTATTGTAATGTATGGAAAACTTGGGTTTGTTTAGTTTTACAAACTCACTCTTTTATGAACTTCAGATTGTTCATCCTCATAACAAGCCTCTCTTTGAGGACTAAGGACAGCTTAGTTACTTCACAGTTGTCAAGGTTAGTTTTCATGGGTCAGGTGATATATAAACACATCGCCTAAGCAATGCCTCTAAGCTTTCGATCACCTTGTCGGCTAATAAGGGGTTGCTTACTGAAGTGAGCTAAAGAGAATTGTGTTAAAGAGAAAAAGGTTGCAATAATGAGCTAAAAAGAGAGCCATGTAAACAGCTACACTAATATAATGTAATTTTTATGAGAACTGTATTTTTATTTCTATGTCTCAATTTGAGTTTAAATTTCCCAGAGACTCAAATATAGTAAATAAAAACAATAACAGTTATAGAATAGAGAATGGAGAATAGAATCAACCAGGTTGGAAGAGACCTCCAAGATCATCCAGTCCAACCTAGCACCCAGCCCTATCCAGTCAACTAGAGCATGGCACTAAGTGCCTCATCCAATCTTTTCCTGAACACCCCCAGGGACAATGACTCCATCACCTCCCTGGGCAGCCCATTCCAATGCCAATCACTCTCTCTGGCAAGAACTAGTTGATTGACAGGGCTGGGTGCTAGGTTGGACTGGGTGATCTTGAAGGTCTCTTCCAACCTGGTTGATTCTATGATTCTATGATTCAATGGGTATGAAGGTATCGGATATAAAATATTAAGAAATTTCCTTTTTTTCCCCCACTACTTTCCGAGTATATGACACTTTTTGACTTAAAAGACAATGGTATGTTCTTCTAAAGTAGTTGTCTTATTATTGTGTTACACATAAAGAGAAATTCTGAAGAGTACAAATTCATGAACTTTGGAGTTTTTGTTTCCCCTTAACCTACTCACTTCATTATTTACTGCAAGCAGTAAAGCTAAATCCACTGTAGAAACATTCAGTTCTAGGCTGTATTATGGATTTTCAGTGGCAGACTATTAGGTGTTTTGCAATTAACACACCATGAAAGAACCATCACTTCTATGGATCTGTGAATTCACACTTCGCTCTAATGAGATCGAAGATAAATTGTTCCAGTTTCACCGTATTGGCTATCAAATTGACCCTGGTCTATAGCTCACTTCAGGCTCTGTAATTCCAATAAACTTACAGTAGTTGCAGATCCATCAAATGCAAATGTCTAAAAGTAACTTGTGCTGTTCCAGCAGCTAAAATCAGGAGGAACATCACATACATTTTGCTCATGTTCGTATTTCTTTTCTTTCTCTTCCTGTGCAATATAACACTTGCATCCATCTACACTGCTGTGTTTCACAGATACACGATAGGGCAGAACTTGGTCTTAACTAAAGGGTTGGAATTGTCCTTATTAACAGATGACACCATTTCTCCTCCTCAAAGTGCAAAATGCAGAGTGAAGGGGGGTGTGTGTGTGAAAAAAGAGAGGCAACTCTGCTTATGTCCTCATTGTATTCAATAAACCTTTTCCACAGAGGAGTCTGACAGTGCACTTTCTATTCTGGGGTCCATTTGTACATATTCTTCATAAGAGGCAGTGCATGAATAAGGCTGCTGATTGTTGCTGTCAGCATCCAAGGTGAGTGTTACAAAAGAATGGATGAGGATGTTTCTCTGCACATCAGCACTTCCCAAAACTCACCTCTGTGATTACACGCTAGTGCTCATGCTGGGTACGTAGCGCACTGTGTGAAATTCCCAGACCAGAAATCTTTATGGGCTGGGATGGAGCTCTGAGCAGATTGGAGGAGATGGGTCATGAATTTCAGAGGTCCTACAGAGCAGTTGGATAAAGCTACATCCTGAAATAATGACCATGATTTAAAAAGCCTTAGGTAACCCTACCTTAGTTTCTAGTTCTGGTGAGAAGATGTGAACTGAGTGCCACTCAAGCATTAAGAGGTGTGCACAATGATTGGCATAGTTGTCTCCTTGTGCTCTCCAAATTACCCTAAGAGCTCTTTCATGGGACATTGTGTGATTCATGACGAATAAGATGCTAGAGAGCTGCTTGGACATCAGCACAATCCTGTGTGAGTGAGGGAGCAGTGCTATATTAGTGCGTTTTGATCACATCAGGGAAAAAGCTGGCAAAATGCCGGAGGAAGGGAATCGTGGGTCAGTTCATCTTTAATGGACTGGTCTTTAATATCTGATGGTGTTCCTCAGGGGTCAGTGCTGGGACCAGTGCTCTTTAACATCTTTGTCAGTGATATGGACAGAGGAATCGAGTGCACCCTCAGCAAGTTTGCAGATGACACCAAGCTGTGTGGCACAGCTGACTTGCTGGAGGGCAGGGATGCCATCCAGAGGGACCTGGACAGGCTGGAGAGGTGGGCCCAGGCCAACCTCATGACGTTTAACAAGGCCAAGTGTAAGGTCCTGCACCTGGGTCGGTGCAATCCCAGGCACAGATACAGGCTGGGTGGTGAATGGCTGAGAGCAGCCCTGAGGAGAAGGACCTGGGGGTCTGGGTTGACGAAAAGCTCAACATGAGCCGGCAGTGTGCACATGCAGCCCAGACAGCAACCCTGTGCTGGGCTGCATCAAGAGCAGTGTGGCCAGCAGGGCAAGGGAGGGGATTCTCCCCCTTTACTCTGCTCTCCTCAGACCCCACCTGGAGTACTGTGTGCAGTTCTGGAGCCCCCAACACAAGAAGGACATGGAACTGCTGGAGCGGGTCCAGAGGAGAGCCACGAAGATGATCAGAGGGCTGCAGCAGCTCTGCTATGAGGACAGGCTGAGAGAGTTGGGGCTCTGCAGCCTGGAGAAGAGAAGGCTTCGAGGAGACCTTAGAGTGGCTTTCCAGTATCTGAAGGGAGCCTACAGGAAGGCTGGGGAGGGACTATTGACAAGGTCTAGTAATGTCAGGACGAGGGGGAATGGGTTTAAGCTGGAAGAGGGGAGATTTAGACTGGATGTTAGGAGGAAGTTCTTTACAGTGAGGGTGGTGAGACACTGGAACGGGTTGCCCAGGGAGGTTGTGGATGCTTCCTCCCTGGAGGCATTTAAAGCCAGGCTGGATGAGGCCTTGAGCAGCCTGCTCTAGTGGGAGGTGTCCCTGCCTATGGCAGGGGGTTGGAGCTGGATGATCCTTGAAGTCCCTTCCAACCTAAACCATTCTATGATTCTATGATTCTATGATGCTTGGTATACCTCCACTCAGAGCCACATGTAAAGATGCTGAGAGCACTCACCTCTCTGGGAAGTCAGCTCCTTCATGGCCCAGAGCTATAGGCGAGGCCCCAAAAGCCTGTGGAGGAGCTAGAGCAGCTCACACCCTGGTCCAGGATATCTCTCACCTTCGACTCTCACCAGAGCCACAATCCTTGCCATGCCACAGTGATATATTGGGCTGTAATAGTGCAAATAAAGCAAATAATTAGTGGGCAGAAGAGATAACATATAAAGAGCATTTTAAAATCACACAGTTGCTAGCTCTTTCGCTTTGTTTTATTTTACTTAGTTTTGGGTTTGTTTTGTTGTTTTGTTTTGCTTTGTTTTGTGCTTTTGCTTCTTGGTTTGATTAGTTGTTTTGTTTTGTTTTGTTTGTCTGTGGGTTTTTACACCAAGTCAGATTCCTCATTATTCATGCAAGTCTGAAATGTATTGAAAGGAATCATATCCAAAGCAGGACTGCCTCAGGAACTGAAATGTAAAGTTCTTCAATCAATGATAAAACCCCTCCACAATTTATGATGTACATTCTTCTGTTATTTGTCTTGATGTTTTGAAGTTATATTCTTTGGCTTTTGAGATGCTCATGTATTCTCTGCCTCGACCACATGCATGGAGAAGTGCTGGAGATAATGGCCTGATGTGGGATGTAGTGTCCCGTCCCTCTCTTCTGCCTGCAGGCTTTACTCAAGGAAAAAAAAGGTCATTGCAGCAGGAAGCCTATTCCTAGCCAATGCAGCAGAAATAATTTGCTTCCCTCCTCCCCATGAGTTGGAATATACTGCAATGTATGCCAACATATTCAGGTAGCACTGTCAGATGAAACAAAATAGGATATCTTTGAAGAGTGAACTTAATGGTCTAGCAACAACAGTATGTAGACTCCTGCTGACTTACATTTGTATTTGACTTCCATCAGGCTGTTTGATCTTTGTGAGAATTTGTAAAATCTCTGTTCATGCTAGTGTTAATTTCCACTTAATGTTCTCACACACCAAGAAGAGCTTGGCATTTGTTTTTTGTAGGATGTGAGCCAACAGTTTGTTGTCCTTTCTAGGAGAAAGGAAGCCAAACCCAGTTGAGCTGAAGTTTGAATGTTATTTTGCTTCTGGAATCACAAATAGTGAGATTTTTTTGCTCAGCTTGCCTAATTAAAAAGATATATGGAGTTAAGTGTCATAGTTTTTCTTATATGTCTTTAAGAAAAGAGTTTATATATCATGGAATCATAGAATCATAGAGTGGTTTGGATTGGAAAGGATCTTAAAGATCATCTAATTCCAAACATTCCACCATGGGCAGGGGCACCTTCAACTAGACCAGGTTGCTCAAGGCCCCATCCAACCCAGCCTTGAACACCTCCAGGGAGGTAGTCCCCAGGGCAATACTACCACAACCCATGATCTCATATATTAAAAATGTTAAAAAAATAAATGTGAGAAGGATCTTAACTGGTCTTCTAATCCCACATACATCACTAAAACCAAAAAGTAAGATGCAATGAGCTCAACTCCAAGAGGTTTTATTATTAAATCTCCAAGAAAGGCAATTCATCTCGACGACCTGTTGTGGTGTTTCCTTACACTTAGAAATCTGTTTCCCCTACTATCTAACCTAAAGATATATATCTAGTATCTTTGTATTTTAGAAAGCTTCCCTTTCCCTTAGGATAGAAGTATCTACCCTAAATCTGCAAATAAAACCAATTCTTTCTGATTGATCTCCTACTGAACTCTCTGAATAACTGATCATTAGTTTTTTTTTTACTGTAAAAACACTAAGCACTGGAAGATTGGTATCATGTGTTTATTTGATCTTTTCTAGATTAAATAAATCCAATTATTTTAACCTTTTACTTTAGATTGTCTTTCCTAAACCTCTTATTTTCCTCTAGACTCCTTTCAACGTTTTCCTAATTTGTCTCAATCTTTCTTAGAATCATAGAATCATAGCATCATAGAATGGTTTAGGTTGGAAGGGACCTCAAGGATCATCCAGCTCCAACCCCCTGCCATAGGCAGGGACACCTCCCACTAGAGCAGGCTGCTCAAGGCCTCATCCAGCCTGGCCTTAAACACCTCCAGGGAGGAAGCATCCACAACCTCCCTGGGCAACCTGTGCCAGTGTCTCACCACCCTCACTGTAAAGAACTTCCTCCTAACATCCAGTCTAAATCTCCCCTCTGCCAGCTTAAACCCATTCCCCCTCGTCCTGACATTACCAGACCTTGTCAATAGTCCCTCCCCAGCCTTCCTGTAGGCTCCCTTCAGATACTGGAAAGCCACTCTAAGGTCTCCTCGAAGCCTTCTCTTCTCCAGGCTGCAGAGCCCCAACTCTCTCAGCCTGTCCTCATAGCAGAGCTGCTGCAGCCCTCTGAGCATCTTCGTGGCTCTCCTCTGGACTCGCTCCAGCAGTTCCATGTCCTTCTTGTGTTGGGGGCTCCAGAACTGCACACAGTACTCCAGGTGGGGTCTGAGGAGAGCAGAGTAAAGGGGGAGAATCCCCTCCCTTGCCCTGCTGGCCACACTGCTCTTGATGCAGCCCAGCACAGGGTTGCTGTCTGGGCTGCATGTGCACACTGCAGGCTCATGTTGAGCTTTTCGTCAACCCAGACCCCCAGGTCCTTCTCCTCAGGGCTGCTCTCAGCCATTCACCACCCAGCCTGTATCTGTGCCTGGGATTGCACCGACCCAGGTGCAGAACCTTACACTTGGCCTTGTTAAACGTCATGAGGTTGGCCTGGGCCCACCTCTCCAGCCTGTCCAGGTCCCTCTGGGTGGCATCCCTGCCCTCCAACAAGTCAACTGTGCCACACAGCTTGGTGTCATATGATTTTACAGATGAAAAAACATATTTGCTTTATAAACAAGTCTTCTAATAGTACACCTCACATTGCTGCATGACTTTAAAAATCATATATAGTTTTACTTCTTAATACATGTATTTTCCTTATCCCTTCAGATTTGATATTACTTTGTGGCAGCATAAGCTTTTCTTTTTTTTTTTTTTTAATCTCAGTGTTGGCTTTCCTTCTTTCAAATGTAGCATCTTTAATTTGCAAATTAAATTTCATTCTCTGATTTCAACCCAAATCTCCAGTTTACTGAGATCTAGCTATATTTTGAGAGCTGAAAATACTATATCACAGATGAAATATCTTCATGCTACTTTGTGAAGTACTGCTGACCTGAATAAGGCTTCATTTCAAGGACCTTTTTTTTGTTGAGATTCTGGATCAAGCCCAGGTGTGAAGCTGTTACACAGTCAATTATATGCCAGTCTGCCACAAAAGTGTTTCAAGCACACGTGCTGGCACTTTCTGCCTGTGCAAAATAGGATGAAGAGGAAGAACTTAAAAATACCTAGACTGACATTTCTGCTTTTCCATAAGCAGAAGAGTATTTCCATTTTTGTCGATCTATATAACTGAACTTCTGTACTCTATGTTTATTTTCCAACACACTGTTTAGATTTTTGCACACTTTTGATCTACAACAGTCCTTTTAAACTGATTGTTCAGGTGCTTTAATGCTTTTCCAGTGGTCTGTTACACATAACTCATATTTTTTTATATGGTCTTCTTTCCTCTCCCTGCAATTATCTTTAGAGTAATGGGTACTTGAAAATAACTTATATATGAAAACAAGAGGCGCTTCAGAGAGGTAAAGCAGTACTATGCTAATTTAACTCTTGCGTCCTTTTATGTGTGGTCCAGGTCCAGTCAGGTTTGAGTGAAGAACAGAACCTTTTTTATTGCAACATTTGCATGAGTTTTGCCTTCTTTTTGAAGTTGACCTTTATGTTCAATGAAGTTTTATCTGGTGGTGATACCTGATGTTGGATCCATTAAGCTATCCTGAAAGCTGTCCTAGAATCAAATAAATACTAGCATCCTGGCTAAGGGAGAAACTAAATAAAGTAGGAGTGATGAATTAAGAAAAAAAAAGGGAGAGAATATCTTTCACACATCACAAGGTTTTCTCCTGATTTATGATAAAAATGAGAAGCACTTTGAAGATGGAAAATTGCAAATGCAGAAACTGTCTTCGTATCTCCGAAATGTGTCGCCACATGCTTCAAATGAATGCGACTGATAGAAGTGTTACCAGAAAACTGTGGGCAAGAATCAAAAAGAGACTGCTGACTTTTTAAATGTATGGTTCCTTCTCATGTCATTAAGGCAAGAAATGAATTTTCTTTTCCCCCTTCTCGTTCTCTCTCTGGCTTTTGAAACTTTTAGACATAGTGCTCTGGAGACAAGCTTAACCTTTGGTGTGTTTTATCAAGCATCTGACTAGGAGAGGAGGGTGATGAGTCTTCTCTCTTTAAATGTCAAAAAGTCAGGAGTCATCATTCCCATGTATAATCTCAATTTCTGAAGACACAGGGGAGGTTTCCTCCTGAATGTTTTTCTAGAAAATCTGGTCAAAAAAGATTGCTTTAAAAGCAATAAGTTATACTTATCTGATAGTGGAAACTTTGGCAGCTATAAGCTATAAGGCAGACAGTTTTGCCTTCTAGATGATGCTGATTTTCAGAAAAGCATGTATCAAAATAAATACATCCTCTTCCAGAAGGCTCAAATCGAACACTGAAAACTGAAGCACTGAAAATCTGAAACTGCATTCAAAACCTTGCCCTTAGATACCAGATTTCAGTCATACCCCATCTGTTGTCAAGGTCTTGAGGTCCATACTAACTCTGATCGTATTCACTCTTCATGGGGTGCTGATTGATACCCGCCTGAACATGAGCCAGCAGTGTGCCCAGGTGGCCAAGAGAGCCAGTGGCATCCTGGCCTGCATCAGGAATGGTGTGGCCAGCAGGAGCAGGGAGGTCATTCTGCCCCTGTACTCTGCACTGGTTAGACCACACCTTGAGTACTGTGTTCAGTTCTGGGCCCCCCAGTTTAGAAGGGACATCGAGATGCTTGAGCGTGTCCAGAGAAGGGCGACGAGGCTGGGGAGAGGCCTCGAGCACAAGCCCTACGAGGAAAGGCTGAGGGAGCTGGGATTGTTTAGCCTGGAGAAGAGGAGGCTCAGGGGAGACCTTATTGCTGTCTACAACTACCTGAGGGGTGGTTGTTGCCAGGAGGAGGTTGCTGTCTTCTCTCAGGTGGCCAGCGCCAGAACGAGAGGGCACAGCCTCAGGCTGCACCGGGGGAAGTTTAGGCTCGAGGTGAGGAGAAAGTTCTTCACTGAGAGAGTCATTGGACACTGGAATGGGCTGCCCAGGGAGGTGGTGGAGTTGCCATCCCTGGAGCTGTTCAAGGCAAGGTTGGACGTGGCACTTGGTGCCATGGTCTAGCCTTGAGCTCTGTGGTAAAGGGTTGGACTTGATTATCTGTGAGGTCTCTTCCAACCTTGGTGATACTGCGAGACTGTGAGACTGTGATACTGTGAGACAAGTTTGCTTTGATGTGATCATTGTTTTCCTATCAGCTGAACCATTTTCGAAGGCATTAATTAACATGATGACATTGAACATAAGCTTCATGGTAGCCTCTGAATATGAAGGAACTGTCAGAAGGGAACTAGATCCAAATTAGTATTAAATTTCGTTGAGATTAATAAAATAGTACCAATTATTTTGACCAATCTGTTGTTGAGTTTTGTTATATATTTCTTATGTTTTGATCAGTAGATTTTTATTTTTTGTTACATTTTTCATTCCTTGTAGTTGTTTGATGCTAGTCCTGAGTTTGTGTTAAGAATGTGTATCAAATACCAAGAAATCCTTACAGCAGCAACACAGATTATTGATTGACTGATATATTTGCTATGATTTAGAAGATATTACATTCACCTTTGCTGGGCTAAGCGAAGATAGACTTTATTACTGTGAGCAACCTGAGCTAAGAATTGAATGCAAAAGCTATGAGTAGGAAGGTGTAGACAGTACTCAGCAATGCAAAGTAGAATAACACATGCAAATTAAGTGCATACGGTATTTTTCGAGTTCTAAAGCAAATCTGTCAGGCTAAAAACGGTGAGAAAAAAAAAGTCAGACCTGCTGAAATCCCATTTTCTGAATTGATTTGAGAATCACAAGGCTTGAATCTCATTTTAAGTCACTGAAACTTAAGCAACAGAAGGGCAAAATCCAAATCTCATCCTAACACCTGGAAATGGGGAATCCATGTTCTTCTGTGATGTTTCACAGTGACTCAGATGAGCTTTACTGTTCCCAAGACCACTTTCATAAAGAAAGGGCTGATAGCTTTGATGATAGCCTGTGATAAGGGGAGAGCTGATGAGTATGAGCTGAAAGACAGCTGACACAAGACAGGATGGAATTCGTTGCGACATGTTTTAAGTAGGCACCTAGAATGTGTATGATAGTAATAGTCCTCTAAAGAATCAATTAAAGTAGACTTCTTTTGGTTCAAAGTGGTCATAGTGTTTGTAGTATCATCAGTCATGAAGCTGTCATGCAATTTTGACTCTTAGTTTATTTAATGGTCTGTCCGGATTTGATGTTCATGAAGGAATAACAATTAACTACGATTAAATATATTGGAATTGTCTTTCTGGTAGGTTAGTCCTAGTTTCTAGTTCTGTTTTCCAGGTGACTAGCACTTGTTTTGTCCTGATCACAGATGAGAGGGAAAGATCCTTAACAATGATATTTTAAAGACAGTCGTAGACATCTCTGCTTGCTCTAAAATCATTTTACTCAGGCCTTAGTACATAGGATATTGATGACATCTATTTCAAATCCTTTTAATAATATCAATGAGATTTCAAATTATTATTAGATCTGATGTTTCCTCTGTGCAAAGAAACAAAACAAATTGAATTAATTTTCCTAAGGTGTTTATATATATGTGTGTGTGTGTGTATGTGTATACATATAGAATAGAATAGAATAGAACAGAACAGAATAGAATAGAATAAGAATAGAATAGAATAGAATAGAATAGAATAGAATAGAATAGAATAGAATAGAATAGAATCGAATCGAATCGAATCGAATCGAATCGATCAGGTTGGAAGCGACCTCCAAGATCATCCAGTCCAACCTAGCACCCAGACCTATCCAGTCAACTAAACCATGGCACTAAGTGCCTCATCCAGTCTTTTCCTGAACACCCCCAGGGACAGTGACTCCACCACCTCCCTGGGCAGCCCATTCCAATGGCAAATCACTCCCTCTGTGTTAAGCACCTCTGCCTTTTCCTCATCCTCATCCTTTGTCACTATATGTATATATATATGTGTATATATATATGTATATATATATGTGTGATCTATCCAAGTAACTAGAATTATTTTGATATGCCAGTTCTGAAAGCATTCCTACTCATAATTGTACAGGGCACTTTGTTAACTCTTCTATTGTGAAACAGACTGTGTTCCAATGATATTATGATTTCTTTTGTGTGTGTCCTAGGTAAGTCCTGTGTTATGTTACTGCATCTAATGAAGTTAAAACTTCTAGATGGTGCAGTAACAACTTTGGAACTTTTAGACTTGGACTACTCACGTGACATATCTTTTCAAGGGATATGTGCTTAATTTCCATGGTTGTTAAATCACTTCTTTGAACCTCCAGAATTTTGAACAGGATTTTCCATTGAATATGTGAATGTGTTTCTCTCTGTTAGATTTATTTTAAGAGCATGACAATTGGGGGAATAACATAAAGAGAACAAGTAAAGACAAGCAAGGAACAAATTACAGCAGGTTGTAGGAGTATGCAGAAAGAAAGTTTAAACCACAAAGTGGCAGCACTAATGCATGAGGAGGGAAAATGAACCCCAGCCAACTACCTTGGGTGGGTGGGAGGTGTTTGGAAGCTCTTGAGAATGATAGTAGACAGCATATTGTATGTGGGTGTCTACTGTGATCTGCTTCCCCCCAGCAACAAATGAACTGTACATACTCTCAAAATCATATATCCTTATAGTTAAGGTGCTATATGCTCACTAATTTTATGCTCAATACCCTCCTGAAATGTTACATTTAGTTTATGGTCCTTTATGGACATTCTATTACTAGAAAGATATGAACAAAGTGGGAAAAAAAAAACCAAATAGTGACATTGCTTGTGGAAATGGTAAATAAACCCTGAACTCTAACTCTGCAGCTGCAGAATTTTCAGGTTTTGCTCTCTCACTCTCGTATATCCTTTAGGCTCTGATTGTGATGGACATTCACCCTGGTGCCACTGAGATCACATATCGAGGACAATGGCAGAATTGAAAAGGATCTTAGATCATAGTTTGGCTGACAGAATCTTTGTTATCACTGGTGCTGTGTCAGAGAGAAAGGTCCACTGTCAGAAACCAAAGTGACTCTGGATGACTGACTATGAGGGAAAACTTGTTTTCCATTTGTATGATGAGAAAAACAGAGCTGAAAGTAAGTGAAGAGTGGTGACTAGAGGACAACAAGAAAACAATGTTCTTAGTTTTACTGTTCAGAGTAGGCACTAAAATCCAGGTCCTAATAGTTACAATTGTTCAAATCTTTATTGCTTAGACCTTTAGGTCCATGCACTTAGAAGTCATTAGTAATTCATATGCTTCAATGTCAGAGTATTCAAATACAAACAAAAACCCCATCTTAATAAAGTAAGGAGCACTTCATCTCAGCACATTAAATCACAGCAAAGTACCTGGATCTGGCCATTTAGATCTTGGTGGGATCGTAAATTTCTCAACAAATTTGATAATATGGACTTTACTATTGTACAACCATAGGTTCACATAGCTATCTTTGTGCTGTTTGTACTCACAGGGCTACTATTAGAGATTAATGTCTACTGTTATTGTAAAACATCAATTACTAAGGCAGAATTAGGGGAGAAAATCATTAATTTTGATGGATTAATGATTACATCAGGTGATATAATTAAAATCCAGCGGAGAGATGGAGGATGATTGCAGGTCTGGAACAACTCTCCTGTGAAGAAAGACTCAGAGACCTGGTGCAATTTAGTCTGGAGAAAGGAAGGCTGAGAGGGGATCTTATCAACATCTATAACTATCTAAAAGGTAGGTGTTGAGGGGAAGAGGACAAGCTATTTTTAGTGACACCCAGTGACAGGACAAGGAACAGTGGGTACAAGCTAGACACAGGAGGGTCCGCCTTAAGACAGACACACTTCTTTATGGTGAGGTTGATGGAGCACTGGAACAGACTGCCCAGAGTGGTTGTGGAGTCTCCTTCCCCGGAGACTTTCAAACCATGCCTGGATGCATTCCTCATCCCTAAGTGATCCTGATTTGACAGCAGGGTTGGACTTGATCTCTGGAAGACTCATTTAACTTCTAAGATTCAGTGAAAATATAGCAAGAAATTGGCTCAATTCTTTTGAATTCATACCTGAAAGTGCCATTAGTTTACTGAAAGTACTTAAGTTGTACTTGCAACCACAGAAAGCAGCAGGCAGTAGGCTTGCTGTACTGATTGTTCCAAACTTTGCTTTCACTAGCAGTTGATTTCTAAGCCTTTTCTTTTTTTGCAGTATTTCTTCAAATCCTGAGTTCAAGTTCCATCGTTATCTATCAAATGAAGGATGACATTTCTGGGCAAAACTTATTAAAGCAGTCATTTAGCACTGTCATCATATGTTAGAGAATGAACTTTAGTTTGTCAGGTAGTAAACCTGCCTAGAAAAATAATACCATGAGTATAGAGAACAATTTATGTTAAATGGTGTGCCTAAACCCAAGACTACCTATTGCATTAGCACTGGGAGCTTTGTGCCTTCATGGAGTTTTCCCTCCCCTGTGGATACAGCCTGTGGCTTTGTAGATTGTGCATATCAGTTCGTAGGACACGTGGATGTCAAAAACAAGTAGTTGTGACAATCAGCCAGTCAGCAATCTTGAACACCCTCCAGCTTTGCTCCATTTATGGTCATCAGCAAATAAAGCAGTGTTCTTAAAGCTGTGTTTTCATGTATTTTTTTCTGCCAGCTAGTGCCAGGCAACTTAATGGAGCTTCCCGACATTGCTTCCCTATGGAAAGAATTTGAGTCAACATTGCATTTTTATACTAGGCAGCGTAAGTTGTTTCTTTTCTGTTTCACACTTCTTCTGCTTCATGAGCAAATACAGTAAACAAATATAGGGCCCTCATAATCATTGTTGTCATTTACTTAGATTTCTTTGTGCTTCTTCTTATATTCCACTTTAATATAAGTGGAAAGGAGGGAGAAATTCTGGTTCTACAACTACTGGTCCTCAGTTCATCCTTACAAGTAAACTAATGGTCTACATATAAATATTACAGCCGTTGAAATTTTGATGTCAAATGTGCTTCAGTCTGGTGCTTACAACTCAAACTGGCATGTTATCATAGTAAGTTTTCCAGTGGTAAATCAGTGTGGTTTTGGTTTTGTTGCAATTTGTTTGTTGTTGTTTGTTTGTTGCTTTAGGGCCTTTTTTTTTTTGTGTCACTTTTTTCCCCCTGTTTTACAGCTATGCTCAGAAATAGCAGAAGATGACTTCCCTCCCCTGCTCCCTCCTCCCCCCACTTCTTTTCAGTCCTTTCAGGAAAAGTGACATTTTCCATCCATAAGGATGAATGTTTTCAAAGAATCTGGACAGCTCTAACAATGAACCCCCAAAACTACAGCAAGCAAAGATAAACAAACAAATCACAACAAAAAGCTCCAATGACCTTATGGAAAAATTGATGGGCTGAAGGAGAGAAATGCTACAGCTCATGTTTTGCCCTTCACATGTGCTTTCACTTGTGACTTGAGGCAAATGGCTCGACCTCCTCTGTTCTGCCTCTGTGTGGGCTCAGCAAATACCTTTTACTGTATGGAGACACAGCAACTAATATTTTTGTCACTGCTGCTCTATTGTGTACAAAATAATTTTTATATACAAGTTACATTTAGTCCAAGAAAACAAATGGAAGGAGAAAATATCTATGAATTATCAGCTCAGCTGGACAAAGGCTTTTATTAGCTGTTTCCTTGGTAACTTTTTTTCTTTTCTTTTTTATTTTTTTTTCCCCCAAAAGACATTTAAATATAATTTTGAATTTGGGAGTAGAGAATCTAAATAAGAGAGAGGCTACTGAGAAGTCTTTATACAAAGACAAAAGATATCCGAAGAAAACATCTATGATCTAGCTTTTATCCCTGCATCTCTGAGAATCTTTGAAGCCTTGAGCAACCTGTTCTAGTGGGAGTTGTCCCTGCCTATGGTGGGGGTTAGGAACTGGCTGATCTTTGAGGTCCCTTCCAACCCAAAACATTCTATGGTTCTATCCTCCAGAGAAAGATAGAGATGAGAGCAAAATGGTCAAATGAATTAGGTAGAGACTTAGAGCCACAGAGATAGTGACATTTCACAGTATCACAGTATCACCAAGGTTGGAAGAGACCTCATAGATCATCAAGTCCAACCCTTTACCACAGAGCTCAAGGGGTGTGCTAGTTTGAAGCTAGCTAGAATGCTTGGGTGAGAAGCACTAGATTACAGGCTGTGAAAGGGAAACAGTGGTGATATCTACTTCACTCATAGGCTAGCTGAGAGGTATAAGAGCAAGAATCCAAACATAGAAAAGGCATTCAGGCATTTGAGTGCAGCCTGGGCTTTGAGCGGCATTTCTCTCTAACCTCACCCTCTGTCTCTCTGATTAATCCACCTGCTTCCTAACCCCCCTGGTCTACCCTCCATTCTTCCTTGGGCACAAGGCAATGTCTGGGGTAAGGTTGAAAGGTGGGAGAAGGTGGAAGGGTGGTTGAGAGCCCCTCCTGGGGTCTCAGGTTTCTGGGACCGGTGTTGTGTTTCTGTATTACCTTTTACCTTGTATACTTCTGTATACAGCTGTATATATATTGTAAATATCTGCCTGTATATTGTGCTAAGCTGTAAATATAAGCTTCATTCATATTTCCAGAGCTGGCTGAGTCTAGTCTGGGTGATTTCCAAAGTGTAGGGGGGGCAGGTAACACCCAAACCACCACATAGGGCTTGTCTGTTGTTTTTTTATTCCTTCTGAGGCACTGAACTAAGCTCAGCAGTGATTTGCCATTGGAATGGGCTGCCCAGGGAGGTGATGGAGTCACCATCCCTGGAGGTGTTCAAGAAAAGACTGGATGAGGCACTTAGTGCCATGGTCTAGATGACTGTGATGTCTAGAGCTTGGTGCTAGGTTGGACTGGATGATCTTGGAGTTCTCTTCCAACCTGATTGATTCTATGATTCTATGATTCTCCAGCTTGGAGGAGCTGGGACAAGAGAGAACACTGTGACATCCTTCACAGAAGCATTTCCTAAGTAGATTAGATGTGTCATAAGAGATGATAGAGTAATTTGCAGATGGAGATGATACAATTAATAACCACCTATAGAAAACAGAATCAGTCAATAAATATTTCTGTTCCATAATTGAAAACAGACAAGAATAATGTACTCGTGCAACATGAAGCTGATGAAGTACCTTTCAGTATGTGTATTATCTATGGAGGAGAAACAATGAGGAAATTGCATGGCCTAGATAGCTTCCACATCACAGTTTAAAGTGCTGATGAACATTTTGACAAACCCTGAGGAAAAGCCAGAAGATGCTCAGAAGAGTGACAACAATCAGTAAAATCTTTATGTATTCAAAAGGGTAATTTGGTTACCAATAATTCTCTTTTTCCAGGGCAAAGGGAAAAAAAATATTTGATGAATGAAGTTTAGAGACTTCAAAGGTAAGTAGTTAGTGTACTTTATGGTTGTAAATAAAATAAAATAGAATGCAATAAAATAAAACAAATAATTTTTTAAAAAAGCAGTATTTTCAAGGAGATTATATTTTGGATGCCAAAGAACCTGAAGTATTGAAGGCATTATTAATTATTACATTACTTAAACATTCATAAGGATTTAGAATCTTATGACATCCTAATTAAAAACATTGCACAGTGCATTACCAAGAAGGAGGTGAGGAATGGTATAAATGACAAATGTTGAGGAGTTGTTATTCAAAGAGAATTTTCATTATAGTTTGTTCTAGGGGGACAATTCACTATGGAAAAATGTATCTGATATTGCTTCAGATTTTTATCCATGAGCTATTAGTAAATATATCATCACCATCAGTAAGATGTGTAGTAGGCTGAAAGACTAGAGGAACAGCTGAAACTCAGGAAGCAGAGCTGTGCTACACAATGACCAAGACTGAAGGTGAACTGTTTTACTCAGTCAAGATGCTTTTTCATTTCAGGTAAATGAAAGGTTTTATCCATGCAAGCATGAGGAGTGTGGGTCCTAAAACAGAGGAGAAGGATTCCAGAAGATGATAGTATTTAAAAAGCCTAGATATCATAGCAGAGCAAGAATCAGTGGACATGAAAGAGGCTTTCTGTGAAAATAACACTCCTGCAAAGTGTTTTATGTAGCAGAAGTTGAAATAAAAAGAATATAGAATCATAGAACGGTTTGGAAGTTGAAATAAAAAGAATATAGAATCGTAGAATGGTTTGGGTTAGAAAGGGCCTGTCTTATTTATAGTACCAATGAGATGAATGTTGTCAGACCACTCCTAGAGTCTATAATTTCAAAGGGATATTATTAAATACATATTTATATTTATTATTATTCCAGAATAGAGAATATTAATTGCTGTGAATCTTACTGGGGATTTTTTAAGACTTTTTGGTTATAGTGGGGAAAATCCCACTGAGAAGTCTCCACATTGAAAGACATTCAGATGAGAAAGACAGTGTTTTACTAAAGTGATTAATCAGGTATAAATTGTGAATGCACTTGAAAAAATAATAAAATTGTGCTATCTTCTTCTGTCCTGATTTCTCCATACCAGAAGTCTTCTGAGAGGATACATTTTGGTCATTCCACAAAGGAATGAATGTGAATTCCACAAAGGAATGAATGTGATGAATTGTCAACATCTGAGATGCAAAAAAAAAATCAGATTAGAGGATGACACAACAGGGCCTGCTGTGGGAAGTGATGGTAATAGGATGGGGAAGCCTGGCACAAAGCAGCCAGCATCTTTGGATCAGTTCTTGGTTGTGTCAGTGCTCATCTTAGTTTGGACAGCTTTAGACTAGGCAAGATTTAAGCCTGAGTAGCAGAGTGATCATTCCCAGTAGCCTATCATTGGCATTAACAAGTGATTTCCTTATCAGTATGTATAATATGATTGAAATAACAGAAGTTACCTATATAGAAATCATGTATCACAATTTTCTCCCTCTCCTCATTCCATCAAGATGTGAGCTGTGGGAAGCAGAACTTTATACATATACCAACTGATGATTTTCTCTGTAGAGGTGTTGGGTTAAATTGAAGGTATATCAGCTAGCAGAGCAGCTATCACAACAGCAGCTCCTGTGTTGGTAACCAGACAATTTTCTTTACAGCAATCCTGAGTGGATAATTTATGTACTGCTGCTAAAAATACCAACTTAATTCCTTCTTTAGTAACCTCTTCCAGAGATCATGCATCAAATTACACATCGTATTTCATAAATAATTGTCTTACAAGGGAATTTAGCTTGGTGTAAAAATAAAATGTCAATCCAATTTTTCTTCTGCAGAGCTGTCCTTATGCCAAGACAAAATGAATCCTTCACCATATGGCCAGAAATGAAACAGAAAATATGTGATCTAATGGTGCTATGTTAGCAAACTATTCTAATTGATTTATTTTTCTTATCAATTACACTGCTAGAACATATCTAAGCTTAGACTGTCAGTAGCTTTTCAGAACTTCTATTTTAAACACTGGGCAATGAATGTGAAAAAATTGTTGTACTGCCACAAGCGATGAATTAAAGCTTTATATTTCTTACCCTGCCTGAAAATGATCACATTTTAAAAAACTTATCTTAATTCTAAAATAATCTCAAATGTTTGAGATTAGTTATTAACTCAAAAGTCTGGGATGATAAAGAGCAATGACAAAAAGCAAAATACTTTCTGGGTTTTTTGTTTGGGTGTTTTGGTTGGAGACCTCCAAGATGATCCAGTTCAACCTAGCACCCAGCCCTACCCAATCATCTAGACCATGGCACTAAATGCCTCATCCAGGCTTTGCTTGAACACTCCAGGGACAGTGACTCCACCAACTCCCTGGGCAGCCCATTCCAGTGGCAAATCACTCTTTCCTTGAAGAACTTGGACTGTGTCCCCTTGTTCTGTTGCTGGTTGCCTGGCAGAAAAGACCAACCCCCACCTGGCTACAGCCTCCCTTCAGGTAGTTGTAGACAGCAATGAGGTCCCCCCTGAGCCTCCTCTTCTCCAGGCTAAACACCCTCAGCTCCCTCAGCCTCTCCTCATAGGGTTTGTGTTCCAGGCCTTTCACCAGCCTTGTTGCCCTTCTCTGCACACGTTCCAAATTTTTCAGACTGGGATATCAAACATGTAGCACCTTGATCCAATGCCACTCTTAAGAAAGCAATCTGATTCCCAGATGTGCAGGAGTTCACTTCTGAAAATACTGTCTTTAATGTGTCTGTCTCTCAGCCAGTTAATTCCCCTCTGATTCATTAGGAAGCAGACTGAAACGAAAAGTGGCTTTCATACAACCTACTGAACAGCAGTTATGTCTTCATACCATGAACGACCTAGGCCAGTAATTTTATGTGTGACTTAGAAGTGAAAGGCTTCATGTTTCATTAGTAATATCTACCATCATTCAGTGTTCCCTGTGCCTTCAGCAAAATACAAGAAATTACAAGGATGAGATGCAGTGCAGGAGAGAGGAACACTACAAAAGGTAATACTTAGAAAATGAGAAGAGTCAGTACACATTTGGTAGGTATTTGTATTAAAAGTCTCACAGACAGGAGGAATAGAAGCATTCATTATTGTTTTTCAAGTGTGTTGCTGTATTGCACATCCTAATTGAAACTTGTGGAGCAGAAAGCTGATCTTGCAGTAATGTTTGTGGATACAATTATGGAAATCCTTTGAGCATGATTAAATTATACAGTGTCTGTATATGAAAGTCATTTTGATACTTATGGCTGCAGTGGAGTCAGTGGCTCTGCATGAGGTGGCACCTTCCTGATGAATCTGTTTAAGAAGGATGGAATGAGTAGAAGCTTGCCAGTTACCAATTTCTTCTATGGTAAATGCCAATCATGCAAGACTTGCTTCTGCATTGCCTATCAGATAAATTTGAACACACACAATGTGAGGCCACTATTTAAAGATCTTTCAGAAGCAATGGTCAATATAAAATAGTCATGCAAGAGAAGCAATGGCATGTTTTCATATTAATTGAAATTTGGATAGCTTTTAGTCAATCATACACTGCCAGCTGTAGGTCTTGTAGTGCATTTTTATACTTTTGGATCTTTGCACAATTATTTGCTTCGGATACTGCAATTTATTCCACCACCACAAATAGTAGATTGCTTTAATTCCTCATGTTCACCTCAAATATATTGATAACTGCTTTAGTTACTTAAAAAGTGCTTTAATTTATAACCTGCTGTGAACACTAAGTGCCCAAAGGTCACAGAATCACAGAATGTTAGGGATTGTAAGGGACCTCTAAAGATCATCAAGTCTAACCTATCTGCCAAAGCAGGATCACCTAGGACTTTCCTCACAGCAACATATCCAGGTGAGTTTTGAAAGTCTCCAGAGAAGGAGACTCCACAGCCTCTCTGGGCTGCCTATTCAGGTGCTTTGTAACCAACACCATGAAGTTTGTCCTTGAGTTAAGGAATAACCTCTTGTGTTCCAGCTTGTACCCATTGTTCCTTGTCCTATCACTGGGTACAACTGAAAAGAGCCTGTCCTCTTCCTCTTGACATCCACCCCTTGGATATTTACAGACATTGATGAGATTCTCTCTCATCCTTCTCTTCTCAAAGCTAAACAGCCTCAGGCCTCAGTATTTTTTTGTAGGAGACATATTGTTGTTAATAAACAAAACTTGAGAATAGAGGAAGAATGGGTTTTGCACAGAGAAAAATGAAAGCTGTAACTAACATAAATATAGGTTTTTAAACATTGTTTCCTCTGAATAAATCTAATCTATTTAGAATATTAAAATTTAAATGCCTAAGGGATTCTATTTTAATGAAAAATCACATATCTCCAGCACAATGTAGGTTTTCCTGCAATATTCAAGTTCTTAAATTGTCATTTTCCATGGCACAAATACATTCCAGCTGCTTCCTCACCAGTAGAGACTTGATTAAAGTGCATTATCAGTTTGACCATGTCCATAACTCAGGGCTAGAATTAACCCAGAAAGTGCTGCAGTCTACCTGAGAGCTTCTAGTTCATTGCAAATTCATAGAATCATAGAATGGTTTAGGTTGGAAGGGACCTCAAGGATCATCCAGCTCCAACCCCCTGCCACTAGAGCAGGTTGCTCAAGGCCTCATTCAGCCTGGCCTTAAATACCTCCAGGGAGGAAGCATCCACAACCTCTCCGGGCAACCTGTTCCAGTGTCTTACCACCCTCACTGTAAAGAACTTCCTCCTAACATCCAGTCTAAATCTCCCCTCTTCCAGCTTAAACCCATTCCCCCTCGTCCTGACATTACTAGACCTTGTAAATAGTCCCTCCTCAGCCTTTCTGTAGGCTCCCTTCAGATACTGGAAAGCCACTCTAAGGTCTCCTCGAAGCCTTCTCTTCTCCAGGCTGCAGAGCCCCAACTCTCTCAGCCTGTCCTCATAGCAGAGCTGCTGCAGCCCTCTGATCATCTTTGTGGCTCTCCTCTGGACTCACTCCAGCAGTTCCATGTACTTCTTATGTTGGGGGTTCCAGAACTGTTTCTCATTTAAAAAGAGAATCACCCATGGTGTATAGACTCTAAATAAAGGTGTATGTTCTGTACCTATTAGTAAACAGTTCAAAAGGTTAAGTATGCTTCTGCTGAAAAATTACATCTTATTTCCAATTTGACATTTTGGGTTTCAGCCAATAGGTCTTGTTATAATAGATGAAAGAGCTCTCTGTTATCATGCACTGCTTCCTGAGAAGGTGGAATGTTCCCCATGTTGTCCATATTAATCTGATTCATTGCTGCTACTGCATTATCCTTCATCAGTTTTCTTAACTGTCACTTTTTAGAATACATGCTACTTTCAATATGCTGGCTGTTTTTGTAGCTGAGATAACATGGAGTAGCTAGAGCAGACTTGAAAGACATCATCTGGATGAATTATTACTGATGGGAAAAAAAATGTATCTACATCTTTGAAGAAAGTCTTATACTTTGGACTAAAATTTTCTGTCAAATTTCACCATAAAGGACTCCTATTTGCTCTGATAAATAACTGAAATATCTAGAAAGTTTATCCCTCTTTGCCTAGTTCCTAAAACAAAAACTGCAACTCAACTTTTTCTGCCCTAGTTTCTAACAACAGTGCCTTGATTCCTACTAGCTACATGCCCTGGCAGCACCAGGCCAGTCAAGAAGAAACCCAAGGCAGAAGGATTTGCATGAGCAGTGTGGCCAGGAGGACAAGGGAAGGTTATCCTGCCCCTGTACTCAACATTGGTCAGGCCACACCTTGAGTCCTGTGTCCCGTTCTGGGCTCCTCAATTCAAGAGAGATGTTGAGGTGCTGGAACGTGTCCAGAGAAGGGCAACAAGACTGGTGAAGGGCCTGGAACATAAACCCTATGAGAAGAGGCTGAGGGAGCTGGGGTTGTTTAGCCTGGGGAAGAGGAGGCTCATGGGGGACCTCATTGCTGCCTACAACTGCCTGAAGGGAGGCTGTAGCCAGGTGGGGGTTGGTCTCTTCTGCCAGGCAATCAGCAACAGAACAAGGGGAAACAGTCTCAAATTGTGCCAGTGGAGGTATAGGCTGGATGTTAGGAGGAAGTTCTTCAAGGAGAGAGTGATTGGCATTGGAGTGGTCTGCTCAGGGAGGTGGTGGAATCACCGTCCCTGGAGATGTTCAAGAGAAGCCTGGCTGAGGCACTTAGTGCCATGGTCTAGTTGATTGGCTAGAGCTGGGTGCTAGGTTGGACTGGGTGATTTTGGAGCTCTCTTCGAACCTGGTTGGTTCTATGATTCTATGAGTTTAGTAAATTTCCCAGTGGCTGGAAAGTGTTACCCACTCCAGAGTAGTCTATTCAGTACAGCAGATAGCCCTGAGAACTGACTAGAAAACTGATCAATATAGAAACATGTTTGGAATTCCTCCTCTCCATTATAGCTTGGACATATGGCTCAGAAATAATGGAAAATGTAGATGGATTCAATATCTGGCATCCAGAATCCTCTATTGCAAAAATACTTTCCAAGAATTCAGAGGAGATTGCAAAAGACACACAATTTTCTCTTTTCTCTGAAATGTGCCAGTGGTCCTGTGTATTTGCCTACAAAGCACGAAGCTTGGGAGGTGGTGGAGTCTCTGGGGGTGTTCAGGAAAAGACTGGATGAGGCACTTAGTGCCATGGTGTAGTTGACTGGATAGGGATGGGTGATAGGTTGGACTGGATGATCTTGGAGGTCTCTTGCAACCTGGTTGATTCTATTCTATTCTATTCTATTCTAGTCTATTCTATTCTATTCTATTTGCATCAAGTTTACATGCCACCTCTGGAAAGTTCTATAAGCACCAGGAGATGAAGGCTATTTTTGGTCAAATCTGTTCAACAGCATCTGCGAATATCTTCTGCTGATACCTCATGTTCCAATTCATCTTTTCCCCCTAAAAAACATGGCAAATTTGTATGTAGCAAGAAACGGCACATTCACATGTATTTCCCTTTTGTTTGCTATGTCTTTATTTTTGTGGTAGATCTTTTTCCTCTGGGAAAAAAAAAATAAGCTTGTTTTAGAGAATAACAGAGAGAAGATTGAAAAGAATGGTCTGCCAGAAGCTACGCTTCAAAGCTGTTTGGAAAGGGGAGAAAGGTTTGACTGGTTGGTTATCTTCAAACTTTTCAAGGAGCTTTATGTAACAGCAAATGGGAGCTCTCTTTGAATGTGTGCAGTTCTGGAGCCCTCAAAGCAAGAAGGACATGGAACTGCTGAAGCGAGTCCAGAGGAGAGCCACAAAGATGATCAGAGGGCTACAGCAGCTCTGCTCTGAGGACAGGCTGAGAGAGTTGGGGCTCTTCAGCCTGGAGAAGAGAAGGCTTCAAGGAGACCTCATAGTAGCCTTCCAGTATCTGAATGGGGCCTACAGGAGGGCTGGGGAAGGACTATTTACAATGTGTTGTAATGACAGGATGAGGAGTAATGGATTTAAACTGGCAGAGAGGAGATTTAAACTAGATGTTAGGAAGAAGTTCTTTACAGTATAGGTGGTGAGACACTGGGGCAGGTTGCCCAGGGAGGTTGTGGCTGCTCCTTCCCTGGAGGTGTTCAAGGCCAAGTTGGATGAGGCCTTGAGCAACTTGTTCTGGTGGGAGATGTCCCTGCCTATGACAGGGGGTTGGAACTAGGTGATCTTTGAGGTCCCTTCCAATCTAAACATTGTTTTTTGCTCAGACTGCATTCACAGAGGTGAAGTTGTTGCTAGTTTCACTTTTGGAGATTTGACATGAGAGAACTACAAGTTTGTAAGGAGGAAGAACAAAATGTCTCCTTATCCAACTTGTTTTCCTTGGATGATCCTTGAGGTCCCTTCCAACCTAAACCATTCTATGATTCTATGATTCTATGAATGCACTGCTACTTGGTTGAACTCGGTTGAAAATATTGAGGACTCCCTAGAGGCTGCAGTGTGGTTTCATTCCTTATGTTGGAAAGATGTTAGTTAAACCTGAAAGATGATACTGAAGAATCTGATAGAATCTCATCAGCTCCAGTAAATATTTCTTTGCAGATAATTTCCTTACCCTTATCCATGTCACCGACCATATTGACTACAAGTCATACTGACTAACAGATCATAATAACAGAGAGAATTAAGATGGGAAATGTGGCTCACATAACACATTTGAGTGTGTAGGTAACGAAACCCTTCAGAGAAGACTAAAATCTAGCTTCAGGGAAATGCATGGAGGAAAAAAACCCAAACCCACAAGATTTGAATGCCCTCCGACATTTGACAGTTTGTGGATTTTATGCAGATATTTGATTAAAGAATTTGAAGCTGCTCACTGAGATAGTGTGAAATGAAACTTCAGAAGAGAAATAAATGAGTTAAGAGTGATACAAGATATTCCCTTTGACTGGCAGAATGCTAGGACTCATAAAAAATAAACACACGGTCCTCCAAATAAACTTGAGAACACATGAGAATACCAGAAAACTTAGTTGTTTCTTTAGGGATCAAAAATGCAGAACCACAATCAGGATAATACAGCATTCAGAATATGGCTTCAGTTGGCATAATGTGAATTGACAGCTTTTCTAAGGATTCTTGAGACGTCAGCTCTAGCTGCAATTGCTTCACGCTTCCAGATTTGGCTTTGAATGCCAATAACAGGCATTTATCAGAAACAAATATTTGATTTAGTTTTATGAATTAATATCCATAGAATCATAGAATCAATCAGGTTGGAAGAGACCTCCAAGATCGTCCAGTCCAACCTAGCACCCAGCCCTGTCCAATCAACTAGACCATGCCACTGAGTGCCTCAGCCAGGCTTTGCTTGAACACCTCCAGAAAAGATGACTACACCACCTCCCTGGGCAGCCCATTCCAATGGCAAATCACTCTCTCTGGGAAGAACTTCCTCCTAACATCCAGCCTAGACCTCCTTGGGCACAACTTGAGACTGTGTCCCCTTGTCCTGTTGCTGGTTGCCTGGGAGAAGAGACCAACCCCCACCTGGCTACAGCCTCCCTTCAGGCAGTTGTAGGCAGCAATGAGGTCCCCCATGAGCCTCCTCTTCTCCAGGCTAAACACCCCCAGCTCCCTCAGCCTCTCCTCATAGGGTTTATGTTGCAGGCCTCTCACCAGCTTTGTCACCCTTCTCTGGACATGTTCCAGACCATGCTCCTTCCCAGACTGAAATGTTTTACTAATAAATGACGCACTAAAGACATCCTTGGGCACCTTGTTTCAGAGTCTATATCCATTATCCAGAAGGGAAGAAAAGGAAGAAAGAAAGAAAGAAAGAAAGAAAGAAAGAAAGAAAGAAAGAAAGAAACCCACAAACAACCATAAATTAACAACAACAACCAAAATCAAACATACTTGCTAAAATAAACAGCTGGGAAAAGCATATTATGAGTGAATATATTTGTAGTTGTTTTGGGAGGGTTTTTTGGTTGTTTCTTGCTCTTTTTTTTTTTTTTTTTTTTTGCTTCTCCCCAGCAAAGTGGTTAGGAAAAATAGAAGGCCTATGTGCAACTAAATATGAGCCAGTTAATATTTACAACATCCTGGAGGAGAAATGAATAGAGATCTTATTACAGTATTTCTTGTGCAGAGCTAAGAAACCTCTTTGTGATAACTGCAGGGAATAGAAATACACTACATGCTTACAGAGCATCCTTGGACTGTTTGGGAAACGGCATGCGTGAAACACCCTGAGGTTCCTGTGAAATACTTGTTTATCAAATCAAGCTGTTTGACTTAGCTGCAATTTCTGTGAGATTTGCTTCCACTAGAGGAGGAATAAGCTCCTGTCAGTATAAGAGAATCGTAGAGTCAGTCAGGGTTGGAAGGGACCACAAGGATCATAGAATCATAGAATCATAGAATGGTTTAGGTTGGAAGGGACCTCAAGGATCATCCAGCTCCAACCCCCTGCCATAGGCAGGGACACCTCCCACTAGAGCAGGCTGCTCAAGGCCTCATCCAGCCTGGCCTTAAACACCTCCAGGGAGGAAGCATCCACAACCTCTCTGGGCAACCTGTTCCAGTGTCTTACCACCCTCACTGTAAAGAACTTCCTCCTAACATCCAGTCTAAATCTCCCCTCTTCCAGCTTAAACCCATTCCCCCTCATCCTGACATTACTAGACCTTGTAAATAGTCCCTCCACAGCCTTCCTGTAGCCTCCCTTCAGATACTGGAAAGCACTCTAAGGTCTCCTCGAAGCCTTCTCTTCTCCAGGCTGCAGAGCCCCAACTCTCTCAGCCTGTCCTCATAGCAGAGCTGCTGCAGCCCTCTGAGCATCTTCGTGGCTCTCCTCTGGACTGGCTCCAGCAGTTCCATGTCCTTCTTGTGCTGGGGGCTCCAGAACTGCACACAGTACTCCAGGTGGGGTCTGAGGAGAGCAGAGTAAAGGGGGAGAATCCCCTCCCTTGCCCTGCTGCCCACACTGCTCTTGCTGCAGCCCAGCACAGGGTTGCTGTCTGGGCTGCATGTGCACACTGCAGGCTCATGTTGAGCTTTTCATCAACCCAGACCCCCAGGTCCTTCTCCTCAGGGCTGCTCTCAGCCATTCACCACCCAGCCTGTATCTGTGCCTGGGATTGCACCGACCCAGGTGCAGGACCTTACACTTGGCCTTGTTAAACGTCATGAGGTTGGCCTGGGCCCACCTCTCCAGCCTGTCCTAGATCATCTAGTTCCAGTCCCCCTGCCATGGGCAGGGACACCCTGCCCTAGATCAGCCTAGTCACAGCCTCATCCAGCCTGGCCTTAAACACCTCCAGGGATGGGGCCTCAAACACCTCTCTGGGCAACCCATTCAAAGCTCTCACCACTCTCATGGTGAAGAACTTCCTCCTCATGTCCATTCTGAATCTCCCCACTTCTAGCTTTCCTCTATTCCCCCTAGTCCTGTCACTCCCTGATAGCCTAAAAAGTCACAGAATCACAGAATTGCAGAACATTACAGGTTGGAAGGGACCTTGAAAGATCATCTAGTCCAACTCCCGTGCCAGAGCAGGATCACCTAGAGTAGGTGACACAGGAATGTGTCCAGGCAGACTCCCCAGCTTTTTTGTAGGCCCCGTTCGGATACTGGAAGGCCGCAAGAAGGTCACCTGGGAGCCTCCTCTTCTCCAGACTGAACAGCCCCAACTCTTTCAGTCTGTCCTCATAGGAGAGGTGCTCCAGCCCTCTGATCATCCCAGTGGCCCTTCTCTGGGCATGCTCCAGCATGTCCACATCCCAAACTGGACAGCTACAGAAGCAGCAACATATCCTAAGCTTTTTTAGATTGCTAAGTTTTTTGCAGGCCATAATTATGGATTTCAGATACTTGCAAATTTTGCCCATCTCAGAACTTTTCCTGTAACAGCTTGGATTAGACAAAGGTCCTTAACCACTAGTTTTGAAATCTAGGTGGTGTAAAGCCAAGAACTACCTTATAAGCAACCTGTCTAGGAGGTATCTTCCCATTGTTCCAGAAAGTAATTCTGAGAAAGACAAAAAAGTAAGAAATATTTAGGTTAAATACCAAAATATAATTATGCTCTGACATGGTACAATTTAAAGGCTATTCACAGAAGCCTGAACTGGATCATCTTGGAGGTCTCTTCCAACCTGGTTGATTCTGTGATCACAGAAACACAGAATTATTCAGGCTGGAACAGACTTCAGAGATCATCAGGTCCAGCCTATCACCTAACACCAGCACATCAACCAGACTGTGGCACTGAGTGCCACATCCAAGCTTTCCTTAAACACTTCCAGGGACAGCGACTCCACTACCTCTCTGGGCAGTCCATTCCAGTCTCTAATTCCCTTTTCCATCAGGAGGTGTTTCCTAACATTCTACCTAACCCTCACCTGGAGCAGCTCCAGGCCATGCCCTCCCTCTTGATTCTATGAATCACAGAATATTAGGGGTTGAAAGAAACCTCCAGACATCAAGTCCAACTGCCCTATCAAAGCAGGATGACCTAGGGCAGGCCACACAGGAATGCATTCAGGTGGGTTTTGAAAGTCTCCAGAGAATAGACTCAGAAAGCTCTCTGGAAAGTCTGTTCCAGTGCTCCAGCAGCCTCACTGTAAATAAGTGTCTCCCATGTTGAGGTGAATATTCCTGTGTTGTAGCTTGTATATGCTTATGATCCAACCAAGAGATAAATGTATGTCTGGTGCCATTCTGAAGCTGCACCTCCAACTGACACACTAGGAAGCAGTCCAACCTCGCTTTATGTGAAGAATGAGCTCTGCTACTTGGGCAGTGAGCATGATGCATGCAGTCAGTGGATTTGCCTGTTCTCCTCTAAAAATATATATATTTTGTAGTCAAGTAAAATCATATTTTTTGTTTAAAAAATGGTGTAATGAGCTGTGCCTGTGTCTGCCCCAAAGTACTTCTTTCTTGATCCCGATTCAAATACAGGAAACAAAAGAGTACCTGTGGGTGATGTAGTAGCTCTCTTTAAACTTTAAACATCAAAGACATTGGAAACTGGTGTGTTATCCTTAGCCAATCCTTATTCTAAACTGCAGGTGATTTTATCTGACACATAGATCAATTCTTTAGCTAGAGCAGGGAATATATACCAAACCCACAAATTAATTGGCTACTCCATTTTTAGGGCTGAGTATCTCATGTCACACGTTTTAAATGTATTCATTCACCTGGGCTCTGACATACATAGAGAGGTCCAGGGGGATCTCTTGTAGGCAGCATATAACACAGTAAACTCACGGACTTTTTCTAAGCAGAAAGCAAGTTTTTTTCTTGTTTTGTTTTTGCTTTAAAGGGTTTTCAACCTCAAGTACTTCAATCGCATAAAATAGTTTAAAAGGACCAACAAGGAAAGACAAAACAATGACAAAGCTTGAACTGTTTAACAGAAGACAAGGAAGTTTTTGATTGGTGGAGAGACAATTTGAGGATAATTTGCTTTCCTGAGGCTATACCTGCAATTCAAGGAGGATACTAATTATTACAAAATCCTGAGTTTAGGAAACCGAGGAGCTACTGATATGTGGACTAGGAGGGAAGAAATTCCTCAGAGCATATCGGCAAAAGCATCAAGGATATAGCTCTGCAGCAAGCAGGGCATCCAAAGAAGCTCTATCCCAAGGATAAATCATACCAATTTAGGACCTGGATGAAAATAGTTGAGAGATCCACTGTAGTGTGGCAGTGTCCCTCTGCTGCTTCTGTAAAACCACGCTCTACTGTCCTGCTTTGGCAAGTCATATTTTATTTTGCAGGACTGACTTCTCTGCCATGATTATTCCCCACGGGCCAGACTTAGGTGCACACAGGGCCCAATACAAGTCTCAGAGGCTATAGAATCAAAGAATCAACCAGGTTGGAAGAGACCTCCAAGATCATCCAGTCCAACCTAGCACCCAGCCCTAGCCAGTCAACTAGACCATGGCACTAAGTGCCTCTTCCAGTCTTTTCTTGAACACCTCCAGGGACAGTGACTCCACCGCCACGCTGGGCAGCCCATTCCAATGCCAATCACTCTCTCCTTGAAGAACTTCCTCCTAACATCCAGCCTATACTTCCCCCAGTACAACTTGAGACTGTGTCCCCTTGTTCCATTGCTGAATGTCTGGGAGAAGAGACCAACCCCCACCCGTCTACAACCTCCCTTCAGATCATTGTAGACAGCAATGAGGTCACCCCTGAGCCTCCTCTTCTCCATGAAGCAGCCTGACAGCTCATTCAGAAAATGGTGGTGTTAGAGTGGCCAGGCCATGAGCTTTCTACCTTCAAGGATGTGCTCAAGGGATTCAGTAGCTCAGCTGCTGGTGGGAGCAGAAGTCATGGGGAATTTTACTCCAATGCAAGCCAGCACTCAGGGTTCTTCTCTCCTTTTCTCGAGATATTAAATATTCTTCTGGAATAAAAAATACATTTGAGTATTTTCCACTGACTGGTATTTGGCTCTGGGAAAGGACAGGCTCATTTTGCCAAAATTGCTTCAGGATTAGGACATTGCACACCCCATTGCTAGGGACATGGCCTATTGCAAAGAAACATTAACATTTAATGTTATTGGTAGCTGTAATATTATTTGTGAAATAAAATTGCCGTATTAGGATATTTAGCCTTCTTGGATCTTCAGAGAATCATTAAACAAAGTAATTTCTTATTACCTCAGTGAAAAGGAATTAATGAAAAAGTGAAATTATCAGAAAGGTCTAAAAGGGAATGATTATGAGTTAATAATGTTTCAGGAATTAAAATGTACGATCCTGCTAACAATCAGAATAAATAGCTGTGCAGGATCAAACTCTCACGCAGAGCTTCCCACAATGATTTATTCATTAAAGATGAGGAAAATTATTTGCCATTACTCCAAAGACTAATCTCATAGTGAAAAATAAATTGGCATTTATAGTGCTTCATCTCCAGCAAGGAATGCAAAACATATCTATGACTTGCAAACAAAAGATTTATTTTTATGAAAAGGAATTTAAAAAGCAAGTAGTAGTTCAATTTACTTTCCTGAATTCCCTTTTTGTTACATTTTCATACAATTATCCAGCTGTGTGATAGCAAAATGATCATCTAATCGTTTAAGATCATTTAAAATACTCTTGTAGAGTATGTTCAGTATTTGGAATGGCCATTCTCAGCTCCACGTGAATTTTTCTTTCCAATTTGACTTGAAGGTCCTAGTAGATAAGTCTGGGTTTAAACATTAATTTTTGGCAGTGCCTGGTAGTCTCAGATAACTGAAACAGCTGAAGGTAAAAGTATGTCCATTTTTCTGTCCCAGAATTTTTTTTGGGGGAAATGGCTGCAGAGTCTGATGTCTGAAGCTTGTGTATGATGGGTTTGTCAAGACTGGAAAAATATAGGACTTCTTTTATCCAGTCTGATGAAAGATATTGGAAAAAAAAATCTCTTTGGGTACTCTACCCGAGCTAATTTTGGCTGTTTAGACTTTCAGTGTACTTTGAGATATCATAGATTATTCAGACATCTCTGAGAGATCAGCAAGTGCAACCTCAGACTTAACCTCAGGTCTCTACTGTGTTCTGGCTTTCTGGAAAGTAGGTATTTCAGGACAATTCACTTTGGGCGACAGAGTCCCACCTCTAAATCTTTAGATGGCAGGTGAGTATCTAAGCTTCTGTTATAGATGGAAGATCTCTAACCAGAACAATCCATGGAGCCTGCAAAGCCATTTGGCTAACCATTTACCACATCATTTTTTGTCTCCAGCTGCCACTTTTATATGCTTTCTCACAGTTTCTGTGTTGCACATGCCAACTCTGTGTGATCAAGGTTCAAATGGGATATCAAGACCTTTTTTTTTCAGTAAACAGGACAATCAACAGAAGGGCAAGTTGCTGACAGGTGAAGTCATCTCCATTCGTGGAGCTGCACCTCAAGATGGCTTTGTGATCTCTTAGAACAGAAAGCTGGACTAGAGAACTCCTGCTGTGCCTTCACATCTGAATTATCTCATGATCCAATGATCCTTGGATAATATACAAGACATTGAAGAATGCTGATACTGAATACTGACCTTCTGGAAGCCTATATTGAGCCTTTGAACTCCTGTGACTATAGCTGGAGCTTATACAGCCAAATCACTGCAGACATTTATATATTGACAGATTACTTTTGGGTCCTAATCAGGAGAATCCAGCTTCTCACATGACAGTTAAATATATATAAGGAAAGACAGAATTCCTCAGACAATACCTATTTCCCCCCCTGTTTCACATTGTGGTTTTGCATGTATGAGTGTGAGGAGCAAGCAAGATACTAGAAAATACTAATTCTGATCTTCCCTGCCTTCCGGAAAAAAAAACCCATGTTCTTTAATTCTTCTGTACAGTCAGTTTTCTGCTATTTGAGTCTTATAGTAGATCAGAATATAGCAGTCAGGGTTTTTTTAAGAAAAATCAGAGATTGAGTAAATTTCTTTGGTTAAAACAACATCAAGGAGTGCTTTATAGTGAGGATTTAAGGCTCTCACATTCTGAATCTCATTGAAGATGTAAAAATGCTTATTATTATTAATGATACTACTAATAATTTATTTATTTACCCTAATTATTAAAGAAAGGGAAAAAGTTCTCAAGAAATTTTCTTCAGAAAACAAAGAAATTTTCGTCAGATTGTTCATATATCAAGTTTTTAATTTGGAAAATCAGAGAGAGGGCTAATTTTAGAAGCTTTCATTTTGAATTCATTCTCTAGTCTGTACAGAAAAGAATCAGAGTGCTTTTCAAGCAGTTTGTCTGACTCATAAACTCGAGAGATCTGAATGACAGTGCTTATGTTGACCTCTCAATACTAGTGCCCTTCCAGAGCTCAATTGCCACTTAAAACAAATTTGGAAATTACATGGACTGTGCAGCCAAATCTTTCTTTCTTTCGGTTGATCAACTCCATGACTGAGTTACTGAGTTGCAACTAATAATCAGCAAAAATTTATAAGTGTAAAATTCTGCCAACTGTGTATAAAGGAAGCATAAGAAGAGAAGTACGCTTTAGAAACTGTCTTTATAACACTCGTGTGAGGCAGCCAAAATTTTTCCCTCTTGAACAGATGAAAACCAAAGTGAACATTAGATGCTCTTCTCTAGAGAGTTATCTAGCTCAGAGATTCACTCTGTATGTAGCATCGTTTCACTTGTCCTCATGTATCTTTTTCATTTCCATCTGACAGTCAAGTAAAGGAAAACACTCCTGCAGTTTCTGTCATATGTCAATCATAGAGTCATAGAATCATAGAATCAGTCAAGGTTGGAAAGGACCACAAGGTTCATCCAGTTCCAATCCCCTTGCCATGCCCAGGGACACCCTACCCTAGATCAGGCTGGCCACAGCCTCATCCAGCCTGGCCTTAAACACCTCCAGGCATGGGGCCTCAACCACCTCCCTGGGCAACCCACTCCAGGCTCTCACCATTGTCATGCTCAAGAACTTCCTCCTCATGTCCAGTCTGAACCTACCTATCTCCAGCTTTGCTCCATTCCCCCTAGTCCTGTCACTCCCTGATAGCCTAAAAAGTCCTTCCCCAGATTTTTTGTAGGCCCCCTTCTGATACTGAAAGGCCACAATAAGGTCACCTGGGAGCCTCCTCTTCTCCAGACTGAGCAGCCCCAACTCTTTCAGTCTGTCCTCATAGGAAAGCTGCTCCAGCCCTCTGATCAACCCAGTGGCCCTTCTCTGGGTATGCTCCAGCATGTCCACATCCTTCTTGTAACAGTGGCTCCAGAACTGGATGCAGTACTCCAGGTGGGGTCTCACCAGAGCAGAGCAGAGGGGGAGAATCACCTCCCTCAACATGCTGGCCACACTTCTCCTGATGCAGCCCAGGCTCTGATTGGCCCTTTGGGCTGCAAGTGCACACTGCTGGCTCATGTTGAGCCTCTCGTCCACCAACACCCCCAAGTCCCTCTCCTCAGGGCTGCTCTCCAGCCACTCACTGCCCAGCCTGGATTTGTGCTTGGGATTGCCCCAACCCAGATGCAGGACCTTGCACTTGGTCTTGTTGAACCTCATGAGATTGGCTTGTGCCCACCTCTCCATCCTGTCCAGGTCCCTCTGGATGGCATCCCTTCCCTCCAGCCTGTCTGCTGCACCACACAGCTTGGCGTCATCCGCAAACTTGCTGAGGGTTCGCTTAATGCCTCTGTCCATGTCACTGGCAAAGATGCTGAACAAGACTGGTCCCAGGACTGATTCCTGAGTGACTCCACTTGTCACTGGCCTTCACTTGGACATGGACCCATTGACAGCCACTCTTTGGGTGAGGCCACCAAGCTAGTTCTTCATCCATCTTGCGGTCCATCCATCAAACCTGTATTTCACCAGCTTCGAGACCAGGATGTGGTATGGGACAGTGTCAAAGGCCTTGCTTAGGTCCAGGTAAATGACCTACATGTCTGTCTTGTATCCTGCAGTGTACCTACATGTCACTAGACACATCTCTGTAGCCAGCTGAATAGTTGATCATTTAATCTCCCCTTATAGTCAAACAAAAGTAGTAAATAACTCTACAGTGCAGTTCATGACCTTGTGCAGCCACCTAAACTGCTCTATTACAGACATCACTTGACCTGTCTTCAATAAAGGTATGAAAGATTAATATTCCACTTCTATTCATCCACATTTATATTTTTTATATTAGATCAGTTACTTTAAAGCCAGTATAAGTGTGGCCACCCAGTTGTTAAGGAAGGCTTCCTCTAAGTACTATGTATTATACTGTGCGTACTACAGCACCACAGCTTTTGCCATGGGAACACAACACTGCCAAGCATGATCAGATGCTGACAGTGAGACAAAACAGCATCTTAGAGATATATCACAATTTTTCTAGATGTTTTGAAAGCTTTTCTTTTTTTTTAAGTTATTTTAAACCATAGCTCAGAATCATAAAAATAATCTGGAGACAATATTACTGGAAAGGAGGCTGCAGTGAAGTCAGTGTTGGTCTCTTCTCCCTAGTAACAAGTGATAGTTCATGGGGAAATGGTGTCAAGTTTACCAGAGGAAGTATAGATTCCCCAAAAATATTGCCAAGCACTGGAACAGGCTACCCAGAGAGGTGGTGGAGTTTGCCATCCATGAAGGCATTTAAAAGACATGTAAATGTGTCACTTAGTGAGGTGGTTCATGGATGGACTTGGCAGTGTTCAGTTAACAGTTGGACTTCATTGTCTCAAAGATCTTTTCCAACTTAAATGATTCTATTCTATTCTATATTCTATTTAAGCAAATTGAGGCACCCATAGTGGAAGAAGTATTTCTGTGTTCTCTGAAAGGTTTTGTATTGGTGACCACAGGGAGAAAACTGAGAGCCTGGCATTAAATGAACCTTTTCTAAAGCACAGACATTTGCCCATAATTGTGTACATCTGCAGGAATTGTATCCAAGTATTTCCAATTCTGTGCCGTTATCTCATATTCACATAAATTATGTTTGTTTTCAATTTGACCTTATCAAGGTCAAAATCCCTCTCTCTTTCATTACCAGCTGTGTCTAATTAGCTGAATGTTCCTTTGTAATGAAGCACATGAAATAGTTTTATTGATAATTTTCTTAATAGAGAACATTTCAATGGTAGAATATCACATCAAATACTCCTAGCACTGAGTAGGGAGTGGCAAGAAAGAAAAGAGTTACTACTGGAAAACATGCTCTTTATTATCAAGAAAGTGGAGTATCATCAGAAGTAGATTAATATTTTTTCTTTAAATTCTGGGAAGCTGAATACAGCAAATGCAGAATTGAATATTGATGAACTTGTGAGATGTTTTGAATGAAATAACCAATAATTTTAATTTTAATGTTCACTAATGAATCCAACACTGGCATGGGGTAATTAAGTGTTATCAAACCCAAATATTATTTTGATCCATGATGGAGTCACATTTCTGGACTGTTAAAAATGAGAACAAATGAATGTTTCAAAATATACTTTTGAATTAAGTTCTGCTTTGGAGATATCAGAAATATCAGAATTAAGTGTTCATCTTTTTGTCTTTTTCCCCTCCTACACTCTCTTCTCAATAGAAGCAATTCAGAAAATGAAAACAAACAAACAAGCAAACAAATTTCCAAATGTTAGTGCCACTAAACCAGCACTTCCATAAACACTGACACACAAATCTTTTGATAGAAAGGATCAATAAGTTTCATTTTGATCACGTGCAGCTCTCAGAAAAAAACTAACAGACTCCGATCTCAATTTCTCAAGCTTATCACTCGCTTCTCTACTTTCTCACTTTCATTTCAGTAGTCATTTTAGATCAGGTCTTTCTGGGAATTCTGTGTAAGCAAAATAGCTGAATACTTCTGCATCACAGTTTTGTATGGGTGCCTCACATTTGTCTGGTATCTCTGGTTTAGAACCAGAAGTGCCCATGTCTCATCTGGATACAGGTTTTAACAGTTTATTGTAATACTTGTTGNGCCCAGCCAGCTCCCCAGCAGCAGCCCAAGTGAGAGAAGTGCCAAGTGTGTTATCTATGTTTTGACTTATGTTTTTATACATCTCAGTAAGCCTATGAGTGAAGTAGACCATTGTTTTCCTTTCACAGCCTGTAATCTAGTTCTTCTCACCAAAACATTCTAGCTAGCTTCAAACTAGCTCATCTAAGTAAAAGCTTCTCAGGCACTTTAATAGTGTTTTCCTCCAGGGTTAACTGGCTTTAATAAGTTGTCATATAACTACATAGATTTATGCACTGCAGATGAAAAATAACCCTTACTAACGCATATCTCTCATCCTCTGGACAAGAGCATCGCTGATTCAGAATCACAGTATCACTTTGCACAGCAACACAAAGAATGGAGGGATATTTCCTCTGGAAGGTCTGTGGGGACACCTAATAGCTGTAGCTTCAGGACTGACATTGCAATAACAAAATGATATCTTAGCATTGTTGCTGATCAGTTCAGCACAGACATTCAGACCATAATTAGTTCTTTATCAGAGGCCTAATGCAAGGCAGGATCATCTCGGGGCTCATTGGAAAGCTTTATGGAGTTTATGCCTTGCATCTAGTCTAAGAGCATCATAGCAGATAGTTGCTTGGGAATAAAATTAAGAGAAATGTCAACACTAAAATTCAGCTTCATTTGTATATACAGAAGACCAAATCACCTTGGTCTTAATGATAAAGCTAGTACAGAAGGAAAAAAAAATGATGGTGGATAGGATCTGATGCAAAGCAGAATGCCTATGACTGGTAGGACAGACTGAATACAGAGCAGTCAGTCTCTTCCACTGTATCATATCACAGGCTGAGAGAGTTGAAGCTCTTCAGCCTGGAGAAGAGAAGGCTTCGAGGAGACCTTATAGTGGCTTTCCAGTATCTGAAGGGAGCCTACAGGAAGGCTGGGGAGGGACTATTTACAAGGTCTAGTAATGTCAGGACGAGGGGTAATGGGTTTAAACTGGAAGAGGGGGGATTTAGACTGGATGTAGGGAGGAAGTTCTTTACAGTGAGGGTGGTAAGACACTGGAACAGGTTGCCCAGAGAGGTTGTGGATACTTCCTCCCTGGAGGCATTTAAGGCCAGGCTGGATGAGGCCTTGAGCAGCCTGCTCTAGTGGGAGGTGTCCCTGCCTATGGCAGGGGGTTGGAGCTGGATGATCCTTGAGGTCCCTTCCAACCTAAACCATTCTATGATTCTATATGTTTTGAGAATTATCAGGCACAAGGATACTTAGACTGGGGAAATCTTTGGCTAAATCTTGATCATCTTTAATTCTATGATTCTCCGATTCCAAGAAGTGCATCTTGAGTGCAAGGCATGATCTTTTTTTTGTGCCAAATCCCAACATCGCAATTAGCATCTGTGCTTTAATTGCTGATTTTGAAAAATGCACCAAGAAATTCCTTTCTGATAAGAACAGAGGAGACAGAAGCTTTTGCAATCCACTGCTCCACAAAACAATGAAGGAACTGGTAGCAGAAAGATGCTTTTATAGAGGGTGTTGTGATTATCATTATAGAAAATCATATATTGTACACTTATTTATATATTTTTATTTTGCTACTATATGTAGCAAATGCTGTAACAAACAGTTACCTGTCATAATGGTAGTCATTATCATGCAGCTTTGATACTATGGAGGTAGCCAAGAATATTTGTCAACATCAAGGCTGTTCTGCTTTTCCCTCTGTAGACATAACAGTGTGTTCCTGTTCAAACACTGCAGAAAGATACAACCTTTGTCCAATTGCTCTCCCATGGGATTGAGTGATTTAGGTCAGATCCCAAATAAACACGACACAGAAAAATGAAACTGTGCTGATGAATCCTAAAGCCTTTCCAGACTGGAGCTACAATGAAATACCCATTCAAAAGCTAAATAGGAGGAAGACAAATTTTATTATTTAGTTCAAATGAAAATGCATTCTGGTGCAACAGTGTTCAGCCTGGAGAGGAGGAGGCTCCACCGAGGCCTTACAACAGCCTTGCAGTACATGGAGAGATCCTAAGAGAAAGCTGGGAAGGGACTTCTTACAAAGGTTTGCGGTGATAGGACAAGAGGGAATGACTTTGACCTTGAGAAGGGTAGACTGGATAATTGGAAAAAAATTCTTTACAATTAGGGTGGTGAGATACTGATATGGGTTGTCCCTGCCCTGGAGATATTTAAGAACAGGTTAAATGAGGCTTGGAGCAACATGGTCTAGTGGAAGATGTCCCTGCCCATGGTAGGGCAGTTGGAACTAGATTATCTTCAAGGTGCCTTCCAATCTAAACCATTCAATGAGTCTATGACACATATACAATCCTCTGTGAATGCACATATATATATATCCACCCATGTGTGCACCACACCTAGAGACACAGAAAAAATGTATGAGTATACAGGCACAGATAAAAGTTCTTGCCTTGCAGACATTTTAAATTTCCCATTTAAGAATATNCCTGCCTTTTCCTGAATGCATAGAAGTAATTGTATCTTTCCACTGTAGGACTCCCATCTGAAATTGTTTTGACACAGATAGGATTACTGCAATACTGCAAAACTGGTCAAGAAAGCAAACTTTTATTCCTACCTCAAGTGTTAATATAACCATATGTGAAATGACAGTACTAATTCTGTAGGTAAATATAAGTTTGCTGGCTATGCTATAGCTTCACAAGATCAGCATCCTGACAGCAAAGGCAGTAAAGCCTTGATGCTAATCTTTATTTCTATAGACAGTTGCTCAGTATAAACACACTCTTTCTACCAGCTAAGCAACTCTTATCTAAAGCTGTTTACTGCCACATTAAAATAAGAAGCAGACTAGAAAGCATTTGAAAGCAAATCTAAACTTCAGAGGGTATGCCAACGATTGGTGACATTTTGTACGTCAGTGGTTATTTGTGGATAGATAGCACATGATATTTTGAAAAAAAGGAGCAAATGAAAAGGAAGAATCTTTAAAAATGCATAGGGGTAGCTTAAATAGAAGCATTCAGGTATTGTGTGGTCACAGATGGTAAAAGATATGGGCTAAGCAGATCGCATTTTGTCAGCAAACATGATGCCAAGACTGTTAGTAGAACACTATGAAGGGTCTAGTACAATTCTGTTTTCAAAGACTAAATAATGCTACTGCATGGGCTGGCTCAGGTAGAAGTATTCCAGAATGACAGCTGTGAGGCTGGGATATAATTTAAAATACTTAATAAAATATCTTTCAAAACTTTTGGAGAAGTTTTAATGCTTCTCTAAGCTGTTGTTTTGTCCCACTGCCAGCATCCGATCACATTTGGCAGTTTCGTGCTCCCATGGCAAAAGCTGTGGTGGTGTAGCACATACACTAGAGGAAGGCTTCTTAAACAACTGAGTGACCACACTGACATTATACTGTCTTTAAATTCAGTGGCTGATATGACAGAAAAATAAAACAATAACAAATAAAATCCCTATAGCTGAATCATAGATGTGATGCTGAGGGACATCATTACCTGCCTCAAAGGGAAGTTGAAATGTGACATTAGGAAAAGATTCTTCACAGAGAGGGTGGTCAGTCACTGGAATGGGCTTACTGTATCCAACACTTCCCAGGTCACAGCATCAAGTCTCCCTGAGTTCAAGGAACATCTGAACAACTCTTACTAATCTTAACAGGCTTACTAATACAGTTTATTTTTAAGTATTCCTGTCAGGAGCAGGAAATCTGATTTGATGATACTTATGGGTCCCTTCCAACTGGAGATGTTCTAGGATTTAAATGAGATGCTACAATCACTATGCTCTTGCTGGGAGGTGTCACTATTACTCTACGAAGGTTTGTTCTTGTTGATGCATACAGCATGAATTTATTCAGCGTCTGCTGTGGAGGAAAACAAAGTTTATTTCAACTTTAGTCATAGAAGCCTTTGGGACATTAAGACATTCAGATTCAGAACTGGTTGGGCTCTTTTGACACTTGGCTCTCTAAATGTTCACAAGTGCATGCATGAGCGTTAAGGTCCCCATGGAACGTGATCTTGGGCTCAGAGATCATGCTTCACATTTTCTTCCTTACTGTTTATGTCCTGCTCTGAAAGTAAATGAATACGAAATTGAATCAGCAATTCAGGCTTGCTACATTTCATTGATCTATGACAGATCAGAGCTTGATGCTGAGCTAATGTGGCCCCAGGCATCAACCTTTGCCACTAATATGGTTTTAAAATTCTCTGCTCAAGTATATTTATTATGAATGCAACCTGTTTTAGGAAAGCACCTAAATCTTTGCTAATGATTAATTCAGATGCATGAAGTGTCCTCAGTTAAAATGTCCAGGTCAATCCAGCTTTCTCCAATTATTTTAATACTGCATTTCGTTCTGTCATAACTGGTTTGCTTCCAGTTCCACTCTGTTTCAGATATATTTTGCCTGACTCCCACTGATGATAGGCTGAGCTGATTTGTTCCCTTATGCAACACTTCTTACATTCCATAGTTATTTTTTGCCACAATAACGCTATATTATTTTCCTCTCCCAGCAACTCACTCTCTCAGCCACGAGTAAAAGAAATGGCAAGTTGTCTCAAGTTTCCTATGAACTGACCAGTAAAAACTTTATCTGAAAGTCTAGATTTCAGATAATGCTTCTTTCTCAACTCAAAAAGAACTTGCTCTGATTCTTAATGCTACTCCAGTGATTGTCATCCATCAATATTAACAGGGAAGAGAGTGGATTCAGTCTCCTGATGTCGGCAGATAGAGATCCAAACCATTTACATTTCTCATCCAACTTGTCACCATTGATAAGTCTCTTTCTTCACTTCCTCTGGTTTGCTTATTTGATCTGCTGCATCCCTTGCAATTTCTACATAACTTGTTTGCATGTGCTTATTCCTCCCAAGCACAAAGAGGAATGGACATTTCTGAACTGAAAATTAAAATTCTGTGTTCAACTGGAATAATCATCCTAAAGAGATAGTGAAATTTCCCCTTCACATTCCCAGGACAGTTTTGATTTTATAGAATCATAGAGTCATAGAATCAACCAGGTTGGAAGAGACCTCCAAGGTCATCCAGTCCAACCTAGCACCCAGCCCTAGCCAGTCATCTAGACCATGGCACTAAATGCTTCATCCAGTCTTTTCTTGAACACCTCCAGGGATTGTGACTCCACCACCTCCCTGGGCAGCCCATTCCAATGGCAAATCACTCTCTCAGTCGAGAACTTCCTCCTAACATCCAGCCTATACTTCCCCTGGCACAACTTGAGACTGTATCCCCTTGTTCTATTGCTGGTTTCCTGGCAGAAGAGACGAACACCCACCTGGCTACAGCCTCCCTTCAGGTAGTTGTAGACAGCAATGTGGTCACCCCTAAGCCTCAATCTATTCATAGAATCACAGAATGGCAGGGGTTGGAAGGGACCTCCATGGATCATCAAATCCAACTCCCCTGATAAAGCACATTTTTTTCAGATCAAAACTGAGAACTTTGGAACCTAAAAGAACATTTCCTTTTGAAATCACTAAATATATATAACAATATTTTCTTAATGGAACTCTTTATTGAATCATATTATCCATGCCTGGGATGAAGCAACTTCTCAGTATTACTAGAATTCATAAAATTGTGAGTTCATCAA
This sequence comes from Tricholaema leucomelas, assembly GCA_013400475.1. Classification (NCBI taxonomy): domain Eukaryota; kingdom Metazoa; phylum Chordata; class Aves; order Piciformes; family Lybiidae; genus Tricholaema lacrymosa; species Tricholaema leucomelas. Next base: position 455,723 of record WAAF01004148.1, on the reverse strand, counting down.
TGAATGTACTCTTGATAGAAAATTTGTGTCTGACTCTACATCCATACAATGGCAAACTACATATAGTTACTTGTATTGTTGTTGTGTATTTTGTCTTTCTTGCTTAAATAATTTCAAAATAGATTCTGATTTCTATAAATATTGCTGGGTGCAGAGTAAGTTGAGAGTAGCTCTGAGGAGAGACGCTTGGATATATCATTTGATTGACAATAAGCTCACCATGAGCCAGCAGTGTGCTCACACAGTCCAGAAGGAAAATCGTATCCTGGGTTGTAACAAGAGAATAAATCTTATGAGAATCTTAGAGAATAAAGCTTATGAGAAGTGAATGAAGGAGCTGGGGCTGTTTAGTTTGACAAAGAGGAGGCTGAGGGGAGACCTCATTGCTCTCTACAGCTATCTGACAGGACATTGTAGAAAGGCTGATGCTGGTCTCTTCTCGCAGGTAAATAGTGACAGAACAAGAGGGAATGGCCTCAGACTGTGACTGAGCAGGTTTAGACTGGACATTAGGAAACATTTTTTTCATGGAGAGAGTGGTCAGGCATTGGAATGGGCTGTTGAGGAAGGTGGTTGAGGCACCAACCCTGGATGTGTTTAAAAGTTGTGTGGATGTGGTGCTTGGGGACATGGTTTAGGGTGCACCTTGCAGAATAGGGCTATCAGTTGCACTTGGCAATCCTGAGGGTCTTTCCCAACCTGAATGTTTCTGTGTGACTCTGTGAAGAGGAGTATGGCCAGCAGACAAGAGAGGCGATTCTGCCCCTTTGCTCCTGTGAGACCTCACCTTGAATACTGCGTCCAGTTCTGGTGTCCCCATCATAAAAGGGACACAGAGCCATTGGAGTGAGTCCAGAGGAGGACCACAAAGATGATCCAAGGGGTGGAACACTTCTATGAGGTTAGGCTGAGGGAGCTGGGATTGTTTAGTCCAGAGAAGTTGTGGACGCCTGCTCTTTGGGGGTGTTCAAGGCCAAATTAGATGAGACCTTGAGCAGCTGAGTCTAGTCGAGAGATGTCCCTGCCCCTGGCAGGGAGATTGGAGTAGATGATGTCTAAGGTCCCTCTAACCCAATTTATTCTATGATTCTCTGATGAACAATACATTATAAGCAGCCATTTTTGAATTTCGAAAGCTTTGAGTTTAACAGGGACATAGCATTAATTCCATGTTAGACTTAGCTGGATATCTTGTGTAAATATCTTCAGGTTCTTGGAATTTCTGATCCAAATATTATAAAATACAGGAACCTGTAAACTTTCTGCCATCTTGAATAGTAGTATTTCTAGCCTGCTTGCTCTCCTGGGGGTTTGTTACATGACAGATTTAAGGCTCAAATATGTCCTTGACCATAAACTCTATTCATCATTTGGATGTACACCTACGTTTTATTTACCTGAGGCATGTTTCTGGTAGGGCAGTTCATTGTTTCACAGGAGTTAGCAAAGCACCTGAAAAGTCATGTACATCACAGTTGTGCATTTCTTCTGGTTGTCAAGGAAACTGCCCCTAGGATTCCTGGCAACAGACTTCACCCTAATTGGTAATGGAAACACCACAGGTATTAGCCAGTCAGTCACCTCCCACTGGGTGCTATTTTCAGAACAAGTCAATAGATCAGGTTCTCCTCTTCAAGCAGCTCTGAAGCTATGTGAGGCTTTGTCATTTGCCTTTGTTTCCACGGGGCTCAGCTTTGCAGGCTGCACACGCAGGCAGTTTTTCCAGGCAGTGAGCCATATTATAGGTGAGGCTGATAGGAGTGCTTGCTGTTAAACACTGCTCTCAAGGTAACAAAAAGCCTTCAAGCCACTCTATTAAAGCTGTCTCTAAATTTCCTCAAGCCTGGAGTGAGGACCTAAAATTATCAGGGGTAAGAGGATGAATGTTGTTTCTCTTCATGTATAAAGACTCTACAAATGTATTTGCAACTTTAGAAAAAAGAATCATGATTTGTATATTTCTAATGGGAGCTTATATTTAGTAATTTAAATATCCTGGAGATGTTGTCTCCAGTTTGGAAAAGGGCAGAACATTATGGTTGCAGTTCTGGACTCTTCTGTGAGTGCTATATGGAGGCATCCAAACTGAGAGCTAGCAGGTGTCCCTCTTAGCAACCTAAGCTAGTCCATCCAGAAGAGTGAGTGCTTAATTTTCAGGAAAGGGGAAAGTAAAGTTTTATGTGTGATTGGAGATGTTCATAGGAAAGGATAGAGCAAGGTAGAAGGTTATTTGAATGTTATGAGCAGAAAACAGGACAAAATTATGGGAAAGAAAGATGGGAGGGGGAGAAGGGAATCTGTGTCATGTACCTAAAATAAGTATAGAAAATAGGGATTGGAAGCCTGTGGGGTAGGAATGAAAGAAAATAAGAAGCGTAACGCTGGAGAGAAATAGTTGTGGACAGATGGAAAATCCATAACAGAGAATTTAGAGCAAAGAATGGATGGATCAGGACTGAGATAAGGGGAATGGACTCGAAGGATAATTGGAATTAAAACTAAAAAAACACAGTAGGTTTGGGCTGGAATATTAGAGTGGAGAATCTAGTGTTGCAATATTACTGGACAAAGAAATTGCAAATGAAATGAAAAAATCATGAACACTGATGATCCACAAAAAGGAAAGTTTTAAGTATTGATCCAAGTAACAGTGTGGAGATTGAGAAAGGAGCTTTTGGGAGGAAAGCCAAGACTTCACGTGAGGAATAAAGAGGAACAAAGAGACAGAAGGAAAGTGAGCTAGTTGAGAAAATTGAAACAAGGTATGAGAACTGGGCACAACTGCATTGGAGGATAATGACTGCATAACAAGAGAGAACCAGCATGGCTTCACCAAAGGCAAGTCCTGCCTGACCAAGAAGGGCTTTCTAGAATGGTGTAACTACATCTGTGGAAAAGGGAAGAGCAACAGATGTCACCTCTCTGGACTTGGGTAAAGTTGTTGACACAGTCCCCCTCCAACATCCTTCTCTGAACTGGAGAGATATAGATTTAGTGGGTAGACTGTTCAGTGGATAAGGAAATGGTTAGATGATCACATACAAAGGGTTAGTGGTCAATGACTTGATGTCCAGATGGAGACAGATGACAAATGGTGTTCCTTCAGGGTCTGCACTGGAACTGGTGTTGTTCAATATCTTCATCAATGATGTAGTCATCAAGATTGCAGGCATCCTCAGCAAGTTTGCAGATGATACCAAGATGAGGGGTGCAGTTGATAAGACTGAAGGACGGGATGTCATCCAGGGTGACCTGGACTGGCTGGAGAGGTGGGCTGAGGAGACTCTCACAAGGGTCAGCAAGGCAAAGTGTTAGGTACTGTACTCAGGTATGGGCAATCATTGATATCAACAAAAAATGAGGGAAGATGGGATTGACAGCAGCCTTGCAGAAAAGGACTTAGGAATGCTTCTGGATGAAAAGCTGGACATGAGCTAGAAATGAGCACTTGCAGCCCAGATGGCCAATCCTGGGCTGCATCAAAAGAAGTATGGCCAGCAGATTGAGAGAGGTGATTCTGCCACCTCCCTCTGCCCTGGTGATCTGGGACCCAGGACATGGACATGCTGGTGTGGATCCAGAGGAGGGGCACAAAGATGATCAGAGGGCTGGAGCACTTCTCTTACAAAGACAGGCTGAAAGAATTTGGGCTGTTCATACTGGAGAAGGGATGGCTCTGAGGAGACTTTATAACTATGTTTCAGTACCTTAAGTGGACCTACAGAAAGGTTGCAGAAGGACTGCTGTTTAGAAGGGTTTGTAGTGATTGGACAAAGGACAACGGTTTGAAACTGAAGAAGAGTAGATTTAGTTGGGCATAAGAAGGAAGTTCCTTACAAAGAATGTTAAAATACTGGAATGTCTGGAGATGTTGTTGAGCCCCCGTCCCTGAGGATATTCAAGATCATATTTGATGTAGCCCTGGTAAGCCTAGTTGGTCTAGTTGTAGGTGTGTCTGATCCCTGCAGGGAGGTTGGACAAGATGATCTTTGAAGGTTCCTTATAGCCAGATGCAATCTGTGAATCTGTGTCAAGAGAAAACACATAGAAATATCTGAGTTAGGGTGATGAAGCTGATGAGGGGACTGGAACATAAACCCTGTGAGGAGAGGCTGAGGGAGCTGGGGGTGTTTAGCCTGGAGAAGAGGAGGCTCAGGGGTGACTTTATTGCTGTCTACAACTATCTGGAGGGAGGTTGTAGCCAGGTGGGGGTTGGTCTCTTCTCCCAGGCAAACAGTGATAGAACAAGGGGACACAGACTTGTGCTGGGCCAAGTATAGGCTGGATGTTAGGAGGAAGTTCTTGCCAGAGAGAGTGATTTGCCACTGGAATGGGCTGCCCTGGGAGGTGCTGGAATCACTGTCCCTGGAGGTGTTCAAGAAAAGCCTGGCTGAGGCACTTAGTGCTATGGTCTAGTTGATTGGACAGGGCTGGGTGATAGGTTGGACTGGATGGTCTTGGAAGTCTCTTCCAACCTGGTTGATTCTATGATTCTGAGCCAGTAACTCCAGTGACTGTAGTGATTACCCTTTACACTGCCTATTAATGGATCGAAGGAGGCTTCTGTGGATGCCAACATTCAGAGCTAGGTATAAGAGTCCTATCACAAGAACCTTTGAATCATAGTTCCTGACCAGATATTTTCCTTCTGTGGAACTATGAGAGAATGTCCTGGGTCTCCATACATATGACAAAAGAAAGGATAATGTGAAGTTAGCAGATCTCCCTCAAGAAGAATTGAGATCAATTTTACTATGAAGTTTCTGGAGATAATTGAAATGTCTTGGGTTTTTTTTCCACTCACTGGTGAGCAGTTTCTCTGGCAGATAATTATTCAGTAAAAATCTCTCCAAGTGTGTAGAAGATCATGTGTATGGCATGCTGTAAAAACTTATGGTATGGATTTGTATTGTATATGCAGTTGTGCAGTAACTGGCAGGATTAATTTCATCATGAGCCAATATAACGTGATTGTGAAAAACCAATATAACCTCATGCTGATTTCAGTGGGAATATAGCTTGGTGCCTGAGTGTATTGACTTTGGGCTTAGATGTTTACTCAAGATTAATCAATGTGGAGCCATGCAGAAAAGGGAAGAATGCAAATGATAGAATAAATCTGGGACATCTGGTGAACTTCTGTAATCAAGTGACAAGAGCCTGAGGAAAGAAAATATAAACTATGACATGGCTAACAGCAACAGTAAGGGAAAGTAGGTTGGCAACTGAGAAATGAGAAATAACTACTCTATTAGTATCATGGGCTTTTTCCTGTGGGATGAAGAGTTGAACATGCATCACTTCAGTATTAATTTCCAGTTTAAAGTACTCATGCTATTTGTGGCAGGACCTTTCTACACATCTTTGTTCTCTTTTGCAGTCCCCAAAAGCCTTTCTCTACACAGGAGTTCAAACAAAGATCTGCTTAGGTTGTAGTGCTGGTCGCCTTTCCTTCTTATTTGGGCTATGATAGAGAATATGAACCCAGTCTGAAACTTGAGAGAATCATCTCTCAGCTTCTTCTAATGCTGCCTTCCTGGGAAAGGCTGGGAAGGAGCTAAACACTCCCAAGCCTAGATACCTTGAAGACCTCACAGAGGTTACTGAAAATGCCAAGGTTTCTCTGTGGTATCAAATTAATCCTCAATAAACAAATAACAAATATAATAAAACATATAATAATAACAAAATAATAAACAAACCCTCTGGCCCACCCCAGTAGCTTTGAAGAAGGTCTTTATAGACATATCACAGTATCACAGTATCATCAGGGTTGGAAGAGACCTCACAGATCATCAAGTTCAACCCTTTACCACAGAGCTCAAGGCTAGACCATGGCACCAAGTGCCACGTCCAATCCTGCCTCGAACAGCTCCAGGGATGGCGACTCCACCACCTCCCTGGGCAGCCCATTCCAGTGTCCAATGACTCTCTCACTGAAGAACTTTCTCCTCACCTCGAGCCTAAATTTCCCCCGGTGCAGCCTGAGGCTGTGTTCTGGCGCTGGCCATCTGAGAGAAGAGAGCAACCTCCCCCTGGCCACAACCACCCTTCAGGTAGTTGTAGACAGCAATAAGGTCTCCCCTGAGCCTCCTCTTCTCCAGGCTAGACAATCCCAGCTCCCTCAGCCTCTCCTCATAGGGCTCGTGCTCAAGGCCTTTCACCAGCCTCGTCACCCTTCTCTGGACACGCTCAAGCATCTCAATGTCCCTTCTAAACTGGGGGGCCCAGAACTGAACACAGTACTCGAGGTGTGGTCTAACCAGTGCAGAGTACAGGGGCAGAATGACCTCCCTGCTCCTGCTGGCCACACCATTCCTGATGCAGGCCAGGATGCCACTGGCTCTCTTGGCCACCTGGGCACACTGCTGGCTCATGTTCCAGCATAGTGTCCAGTGATACTTTAATTGAGCATTTTTTGGTCCTCCATTTGTGCATTTTACTCTGTGTGTTGAAAAAGCAGAAAAAAGTATGGTAATATTGAAGTACTTAGATCAAAGGTGATTATAGAAGGAAACAGAGTTAATGAGGGAACTGTGATTAATTGTGCCACTACTTGTAAATTGCTGTAAGCAGCTCTACAATCTAGTCAGTTCAACGTTTGAAAGAAATCAATTCCCAGAAGAAGTGAGCCAAATAATCATATTCACCCAAAAGACAGTCATCAAAGATTAACAGCTATAAACTAAATAAGAATAAATGGCATCACATCGTGCCTGAGTTCCTTGATTACAGAGCAAAAGGACATATGGAAAAGTTTTTACATCCTATAACTCAGCTTCAAGAGTAACAGCTTGATAGTCTTCCACACTAATTCATAAAAATAGAGGGGGAAAAAATGGAAAAGAGCAATTTAGTGCACAGTATATGGAAATGTGTTTGGGAAATCATATGTTATAATGTTTCAGTGTTGAAATCAAAGGATTACTTTAATGGTGTTCCTGAAGGACCTATATTAAGTCTATTGCTATTCAGAGTTGTCATTAATGAGCTGTTAAGAGCTTTGTAATTTTGCAGGTGGCACAAAGTGGAGAACTGAAGAACTTGAGGGAGGAAATCCAAACGATCTTGTGAAACTGGGATAGTGAAGAAATGGTTGGGTTTTCAGTCTATGCACAAAGGCTAAGAAGGTTTTTTTGCTCACAAATGACCATGCAACACAATAACTTGATGTGGTGGAAAAACATCTAATTCCAGGCAAATTGGTATAAGCAGGAGTGAACCACATAACACAGTCTCTCTCCCCATTCTGAAATGGGGAAGTCTCAACTGGAAAGCTGAGGTAAATTTTTTTTGAGCAGTCAGGAGTACACTGAATCAGCAACCAAACCGGAGCAAGGAACATGTGGTTCCCACTCAAGGCACCGTAATCATATTGGTAAAAGTAAAAAGAACTAGAGAGAATAGAAAAAAAATTGACTTGTGCAAAGAGCAATGAACTATGGGGTAGAAGAACTGGAAATTTTTACTGCTGACATTTAATAGAATTGTCACTCAAATACCTCATGGACTTTTTGATTAAAAAGCTAAAATTAGGGGGGAATTTTTAATAGAGAGGGATGAAATTGTCATAAGAAGAGAGAAAGTTTCTTCTTCCTAAAATCAGTATTCCTTGTTTTGGAGTTCTTAGAAATTAATCCACTTTTGAATGTTAGTAGATCGCTTTTTTAACTAGCAAAACCCAGGAGGACATACGTTGTAAAGACACTAAGCCAAATCAGTCTGGGAATTTGGCTCAGTGTCCTTGAAAGTGGCAAAGAAGTCACTAAATGACAGGAATAGAATAGAATAGAATCAATCAGGTTGGAAGAGACCTCCAAGATCATCCAGTCCAACCTAGCACCCAGCCCTAGCCAGTCAACTAGACCATGGCACTAAATGCTTCATTCAGTCTTTTCCTGAACACCCCCAGGGACGGTGACTCCACCACCTCCATGGGCAGCCCATTCCAATGGCAAATCACTCTCTCTGGGAAGAACTTCCTCCTAACATCCAGCCTATACTTCCCTCTGCACAACTTGAGGCTGTGTCNCATTGGCCCTCTTGGCCACCTGGGCACACTGCTGGCTCATCTTCAGCCTACTATCCACCAGTACCCTCAGGTCCCTTTCCTCCTGCCTGCTCTCCAGCCACTCTGTCCCCAGCCTGTAGCATTGCTTGGGGTTGTTGTGGCCAAAGTGCAGAACCCTGCACTTGGCCTTGTTAAATTTCATCCCATTGGCCTCTGCCCACCCATCCAGCCTGGCCAGGTCCTTCTGCAGGTCTCTCCTACCTTCCAACAGATCAACACCTTCTCCTAGCTTGGTGTCATCCACAAACTTACTGATGCTGGACTCAATCCCCTCATCCAGATCATCAATAAAGATATTGAAGAGGACTGGGCCCAGCACTGATCCCTGGGGAACACCACTAGTGACTGGCTGCCAACTGGATGTGGCACCATTCACCATCAAAACTTCAATTTGTAAGATACACAGAGGATCCTTCATACATACCTCTGAGGAAAAAAATATATTGAAGTCTTCTAATTTTCTATCATAATACAGGCAGTACTCACAGAGAGCAAAAATCTCTTCTATTGAATACGGATGAATTGGCTTCCTGACTGGCACTTGGTAGTTACAGGTAAAGCAGAAAGCATAACATGGTTGCATATGTTAGTCAGTTTTAATTGGTTAACCTTGCTGTTTCAAAAAGTTATTTAGAAAAATATATTTAGAAAAATTTATTTCCCTCTGTAGATGTGTGTTCAGACCCTCACTTTCTAGCCCCTTCTTTATTCCTCTCTCTATCCGTATCTTCCTGTCTCATGAGAAAAAAGTGATGCGATTTTTTTCCCCAACAGTAGGTTTCACACTAAGAAATGGAGATTTGTTCTTTTAAAAGCTAAACCAAATTTCATGCTTATTAACATGCTGTTTTTTTCTCAATACAGCTTCTGTGTATTCTTATTCTAGTAGGCAAGGCTGCAGGCAACAGCTGTTATTAAGCTTATTCAAAACTTTCCATTGCAGGACCAGTTTGCTTATAGATTTGAGAAGGCTTTTATAATTTCAGGCTAAATTTGTCATGTGCCATTTGAAGCTGTGAGTTATTTATTTATTTTTCAAAGACTTGAAATGCTGTGTCAAATATTACACAGACACAAAAAGAAATATGGGCAAAAGAATGACAGATTGGTAAATATGATTTGTGCATATAACCTTCATCTGTGTGGACCAAGAGGGGAAAAAAATATGATTTGGATTGTTTGTAGGGAAAAGGTAAAAGGTATTTTTGAAATCACACACGACTTGTCACTCTCACTGAAGACAGGAATAGCACAGAGGGTCCTGAGTATCTTGGTTTGATGTCCTCAGAGAAGTTAGAGTGGAGCAATCTTACAGTGCTCTCAAGAGATGTTAGAGTCCCTGAGATACCTCCTGGAGTCTCTCACAGCTGTACCACAGTAGACATTTGATAAGCTCTGAACAGTAATAACCTACGTGTTTGTCAGAAATTCCACACCCCAGAAAAAGCATTTGAAATGAATTTTCCATAACTCAATATGAAGACAACTGATGAGGAGGAAAAATCAAGGAACAAAAGGGATAGAGGGAGAAAATGACGTATGTTTATCTCATATGTAAATCCTTATTCTAGAGCATAAGTTTTATGGAGTGGCAGAGGAAACTTGGGTTGTGCAGTCTGGAGAAAGGAGTCTCAGGGGAGACCTTATCACTCTACAGTTACCTCAAAGAAAGCTAGAGACAGGCATGAGCCCGTCTGTTCTTTCAAGTGACAAGCAACAGGACAAAAGGAAATGGTCTCAAGTTGTGTCAGGGGAAGGTTAGGTTGGGTATTAGGAAAAACTTCCTCCTCAGAAGGGTTGTCAAGCACTGGAACAGGCTGCCCAGGGAAGTCACCATCCCTATAGGTATTTAAAAGATATGTAGAATGGTGCTTAGAAACATTATTTAGTGGTGACCTAGAAGCACTGGATTAATGGTTTCAATTGGTGCTCTTAATGGTCCCTTCCAACTAAAATGATTCTATGATTCTGTGACAGTGCCTTTCAGAAGCTTATAGGTATTTGTGTCTTTAGCTATATCTGAAAACTGATTCATATAAAATCTGGAAATTCTTTAAATGATTGGCAATTTAAATCTAAAGTAGTTGGTAAAGAACAGGCTAGATGCTAAGAGAGCACAAAGATAAAACAAAGCACAACAGAAGTAAATTCACCCGAGTTAATGTAAGCTAACTGCTGCAATAAGACTAAATGAACAGGATGGCATAAAGACATGTAGGAACTATGTTAGAAAACTAATCTGGTGTATCCTGCATGGACAGCATCAGTGATATGAGAGGTTTTGTATATTCTACAATCTGCCTAACAGAACAATGAAGTTTTTAATACAGAAATATCTGATCTTTCAAAAATCATTCTGTAAAGCTTAGCTTCATTATACCTTGTGACAATAACTTGCACAGATTAATTACTTGACTAATAAACCACCTTTTTCTTCTCACTATAAAATCTGCCTTAAAACTGACTGACACCTCCCACTTCCCTCTCCTCACAATCCGTTGTATCTTCTGTTTGCCTTTCATTGAAATGTGAATAGCCAAAAATCACATTGCTTTGTACAGATAATTTCCCCATTACTTTAATAATATTTGCCATTTTCTTATTATCTTTTTGTTTGTTTGCTTTATCATTCCATTTCAGCCATATCCTAAAGGCAATTGTGGTTATTTTTATAGAAAAGTAAAAATGGAAACAAAGAAGGTCTTTAAAAACTCCAGTCAAATTTAGTGAATCTCTAAAGGTCTTCTTCAAACCACAGCCTTTTTTGAGAATGAATAGAATGGAATAGAATCAACCAGGTTGGAAGAGACCTCCAAGATCATCCAGTCCAACCTATCACCCAGCCCTAGCCAGTCAATTAGACCATGGCACTAAATGTCTCATCCAGTCTTTTCCTGAACACCTCCAGGGACGGTGACTCCACCACCTCCCTGGGCAGCCCATTCCAACGGCAAATCACTCTCTCAATGTTTCCAACAGTTTCATTTTTCTGTCTCTCCCAACTAGTTACCTTGTCTTTGCTTGCAGTCTGCACACAAATTGAACAATAGTTTTATTTTTGCATGTGAGTTTCTAAAGCTTTCAGTGAATATATTGTTGTTAGTTGAATAATTAAGACCTGTGTCGCATGTCAACAAGAACAGTTAAGTTCATGTTCAAACCCAGTTCTCAGTTCTTTAAATAAACACAGAGATAGTGACGGACTTTTGTGCTTAGTAGAATGGTAGTGATCAAAACTCTGTCCTCCTGATTAAAGCTGTAACGCTGTCAGCTGGTATAAAACTGTTTTACAGTTGGTGAGTCCAAGTGCCAGCTGGTCAGAGTATATCATAACTAAGAACTTCAGAGAAATTACCTTGCATTTTCCCTAGTGAGAAATAAAGGAGCCAAAGCAGAAACCTCCATTAATAATTAAAAACTGGTTAAAAGTCCAAAAATCTAATCTTAGCCCTCATATGTCAAAGCTCAAAACATTTTGTCCAGTAATTTGGTAGGATACAGTAGATCATTCAGACTTCTTTGAACAAACTGTTCATATATTGTAACCCTAGAAATGGCACTGTATTTGACTGGATTGACATTAAAGAAGTGATTTAGTCTCTGTTCTTACCTGATCAAGTAAATAAAGTGCTGAGTAATATGAAGAATCACCTTGAATGTCTGATAAAATAATATGTATTTCTAATATTTAAAAGAATCTCTTCTAAAGCCATAGTATTAAGAAGCACCACTCAGAACTTTATTAGCTGTTAAGGCAAAAAAATAAGAAAGTTTGCCGAACAAAGCAATATCCCTTAAGCTTTCCAATTCTCCTTCATAGTTTACTGACATGAAGATAGAGCTGTTATTCTAATACCTCCTTTTCCAATTAGCCTTATTGTCCATGAAAAATCTCATAAAGACATGGCACTTCATTAATTTCAAGATGCATTGTTATACAGAGTATAGGAAGAGACCTTCCCCAAAGTACTATAGTCTCCACAGGAGTGAGATTGTCCTGCAATTTCATTATGTTTATCTATTACTACCTGTGCTAGTTTGAGCCTAGCTAGAATGTTTGGGTGAGAAGAACTAGATTACAGGCTGTGAAAAGAAAACAAGGGTGATGTCTACTTCGCTCGTAGGCTTGCTGAGATGTATAAAAATATAAATCAAAACATAGATAAAGCCACTTCTACTGCTGGCAAGCTCTGAGCTGCATCTCTCTCTCCTAACCACACCCCCCATTTCCTTGGCTAATCCACTTTGCTTCCTAACCCCCTGGCTGAACTTCCATTCTTCCTTGGGACTGGGGTAAGGTTGAGAGGGGTAGGGGAAAGGTGAAGGGGTGGTTGGGAGCCCCTCCTGGGGACTCAGGTTTCTGGGAGGGCTGTTGTGCTTCTGTATTATCTTATACCTTGTATATTTCTGTCTATAACTGTATATACTGTAAATATCTGCTTGTATATTGTGCTACCTGCAAATATAAGCTTCATTCATATTTCCAGAGCCGGCTGAGTCTAGTCTGGGTGATTTCCAAAGTGTGGAGGGGCAGGGAACACACAAACTGTCACACTACCTTAACTAGTGAACTAGTAAAGCACGCACACTTTTTCTGACCTTCAATGGTTTCTGTATTAATACATTCATTAGTGTCACACACTTCTCTCGCTGTCCCCTCAGTGATTAATTGATATGAAACACAATTTTTAAGTGTTTTTCTCCTTTAATGCAAGTGGAAGACATGCCTTGACCAACAAGTACTGCCTGCATTAGATACAGTCAATCAGGAATGGTAGTGCTGCACCAGGTAAGGCTAGGTGGTGAGTCAGATGTTTAATAGCAGAGCATAACTTTATCCCTGTTTCTGAGATGTTATATAAGTGAGCAATCCTAGCTGTGTTTTGCAAATGGAATGGTAGAGGCCTTAAACCAGATAGTGGGGCTGTTCTCACATAACATTTGATGTTAAAAATCTAAATATCTGAATGAGTTATACCTTAGAGTCAGTGGCAAGCAGCAGGCAGTTCAGATGGGCAACCGACCTGAATCATCTTAAATGTGATTCTGATTCTGTAAATGCTCATTTTGAAGCAGTATGAATTGACTGTCTGGGTTATCCAGATTATATATAGATTGATTGAATGTATATACCCAATGGCAGCAGCAGTAAGGTATTGGAAACATGCAAAGAGATGATAGATACTACAGAATAGCTGTGGTAGATAAGCCAATACATCTATGATTTGAAACTCTAATTTAGAAGAAGCACTCCTATAATCATAGAATCAAAAAATGGTTTATGTGGGAGGGGACCTCAAAGATCATCTAGTTGCAACACCCCTGCTGTGGACAGGGACACCTTCCACCAAACCCAGTTGCTGAAGACCTTGTCAAAACTGGCCTTGGACACCTCCAGAGAGGGGACATCCACAACCTCCCTGGGCGACCTGTTCCAGCCTCATCAGCCTGTGGTGGGTTATGAACTATCTCCTCCCCCCCCCGCCCCCCCCCACTATTGAAACTAGTTTTGAAGCTCAGATGCCTTGGAAGTAAAATAAAGCTATATTAACAGCAAAGCTAATTTTACAAGCATATATATGGAATATATTTACAAGTATTTGTAATTACATGCAAATAATACAGAAATCCAAACTCTCCTTCTGGACAAACAAACTGCCCAGAGGGGCTCAAAGCCACCCTCTTTCTCTCCCTCTCTTTCCCAGAGAGAAAACAAAACAACCAGCAAAGCTTACTTTGCTATCTGGAAATGTTAGCCGGGGTTAGTGGAGAGATTAGAGCAGAACAAAGGAGAAGTGAATAGATTCNCCCCCCCCCCCCCCCCCCCCCACTATTGAAACTAGTTTTGAAGCTCAGATGCCTTGGAAGTAAAATAAAGCTATATTAACAGCAAAGCTAATTTTACAAGCATATATATGGAATATATTTACAAGTATTTGTAATTACATGCAAATAATACAGAAATCCAAACTCTCCTTCTGGACAAACAAACTGCCCAGAGGGGCTCAAAGCCACCCTCTTTCTCTCCCTCTCTTTCCCAGAGAGAAAACAAAACAACCAGCAAAGCTTACTTTGCTATCTGGAAATGTTAGCCGGGGTTAGTGGAGAGATTAGAGCAGAACAAAGGAGAAGTGAATAGATTCAATGCTCAGGAGTGAAGAAGGCAAAAGAGGGACAAATTGCTTATCCTTTGGCTTTTTATCCCTTTTATCAAGCTAATGAATGATACAGACTTTATAATTATTTTCTTTTCACATATAATGATCTATTTTTTCCTATTAGAATATTCCAAATAGCCTCACATCAACACATGCCCTGAACATGAATGTTTATTGACAACACTTAGTAGTAAAGTTGTTTTACATAATACCTACCTGACAGTGAGATAATCTAACTCAAAGTCATTGGAAGAAGCAAGTATCACAGAGAGAACTTTATCACCTTTCTGAAAGTAGGCAGCCAAGACAGGTGGGGTGACCCATAGCTAAGTGGGTGATTTTCTCTCTCCATTACTTATAAGTGGAACTTGACTCACAGTATTTGTAACTACTTAACTGCAAAATAAACAAATGAGATGAATCTAGGCTAAGATCAGAATGGTAGGGGCCTGGTAGAAGATGCACAAGCCACACCAGTCCCACTTAACCATCACTCACAACAGCCTTTGCATTAAATGGCCTCTGCTTAAGCAGCCAGGAGCAGGCTAGGAGCTAATATAAACCCTCAAGTTTGTGTGGTAACATTGCTTAATTTTCTAATGGCAAAGATGTGTTGCTTCAGCTGTTCTTGAAAGGGAGCTGAGTTTTGCAGACTATGAATATGCCAGGTACTACTGAACATCAAAATCAGTCAAATTGTAATAGCATCAGTAAAGCCTGACAAATGACGGGGAGACAATATTCAAAAGTCATGCAAATGTAAATGGCCAGAAATGACTTTTTTGTTCCCATTTAGCTTAATAGTTAATGAGACACTTCTGTTGGAAATAGACAGGGCAGAGTTATTTCACCCTTAGTGAAGGGTTTTTTTCATATCTTGGAGAAGCTGAATTACTCTGTAAGGATGCTTACCTTTCCACCCAGGCTACCACACAGAGCATCTAAAGTAAGTAGGCTCCTAGTTTAAGTATCCTATATTTGGTGGGACGAATCTGGGAGCATTTGTTAGGATATTCCATGATGGGCTTTGTACCAAAATCAAGGAAAGCACAGTTGTCACAAATAGAGGGCTCACTAGCAGGTTTCTCTTTTTTACTAAGAAGAGTGTAAGATATTACAATGACATATAGCAAAATGCTATAGCTTAAGATAAAGAGCCAAGCTTCTATAATCATTGGCTGGAACTACTAATTTTTTTCTCTTTAATTATTTCAGGGAATTACATGCACCATGTCATAGAATCATAGAATCATAGAATGGTTTAGGTTGGAAGGGACCTCAAGGATCATCCAGCTCCAACCCCCTGCCATAGGCAGGGACACCTCCCACTAGAGCAGGTTGCTCAAGGCCTCATCCAGCCTGGCCTTAAACACCTCCAGGGAGGAAGCATCCACAACCTCCCTGGGCAACCTGTTCCAGTGTCTTACCGCCCTCACTGTAAAGAACTTCCTCCTAACATCCAGTCGGAATCTCTCCTCTTCCAGCTTAAACCCATTCCCCCTCGTCTAGTAATGTTCTCTTTATCTTAAGCTATAGCATTTTGCATTGCCTATTTTACACAGAAAGCCATAAACTTAACATTATTAACATTTCTTCACAAGAACAAGAAAAGAGTAGCACCCATTACAGTGTCCTCTGTTTCTTTAATTTCACATTGAACATGAGCCAGCAGTGTGCCCAGGTGGCCAAGAGAGCCAATGGCATCCTGGCCTGCATCAGGAATGGTGTGGCCAGCAGGAGCAGGGAGGTCATTCTGCCCCTGTACTCTGCACTGGTTAGACCACACCT